>SKCR01044627.1:0-61081 GCA_019454045.1 Zanthoxylum bungeanum
GGTGCCTTCACAGTTTTTCCCCGAAGGGTAGTGAGTGAAGGAAGACACCCAACCATCACCTAGCTTCAACAAAGCCTTTCATTAACCCCCTCAACCCACTATAAAAATGGTCAACTAATGCACAAATTATACACATCACAAGACATGATTTCGAGGCCGATTCTCTCATCCCCAGTGGAGTCGCCAGACTGTAGACAATAGAACCTGGGCGACGCTGTTCTAGGCTCGCGGCCTAGTTGGGAAGTACGAAATAACATGGAGTCACCACCCAGTGTGAACCGGGACAAAGATTTAAGGCCACACTCACCCCTCGTAAGGGAAGACCTCAAACCGTTGGGTTCGGAATGGTCCCTTACTTATGTCACTTGTGATGATTTAATTTGTGTAATGAACTAACCAAGTCTACTCAATAATCATGCTCAAGGCTACTTAGATCTAACATGCTTTCATCCAAATAACTCCACGCAATGTAACACAACGAGCATATTGAACCATTAAATCAACATGTATAAATCATTATCCAAACACATCATAAACTAAGAACATGCATAAGGAACAACCTAAATATGCTTTAACAAATAAATAACAAACAAAATTATACCATGCTTTAAATAATAAATAAACGGCCTAGAACTATGACATGCTCAAATACAAATTTGGATGAGATGAGATACGTGCATCTTAAGTGGTACGTGGCATTGTATCTCGAGTGCAGACCGCAATACCGTCCATTCGGAATCGGCTACAGAATTTACGTCCGGGTTTCCATCCGATATACCATAAAAGGGAACACACATCCCGCTCATCCAATAATCACATCATGCCTCAAACGACTCCCATGCGATAATATTCAAATTAAATAAAATAAACGAAAGATAATGAATAAAAGGGTGCCCTCAGGTCTAACCTTTTTTGTCGTCTAAGAAATGGCGTTACACGTCCGTTGGAAGAGTGATTGATCCGATGCTTTTTCGATTTGTCTACTCAACGTATTTCCTCGTTGTTTTGATGTTTGGGCTGCTGTCTTAAGTCTGTTTCGCTGCAGTTTGGTCGCTGTGATTCATGTCACTGTCTTGGTGATTTTGTGGACTGTTTTGGGTGATTTGGAAGGCTTGGGGTTGCGGTTTCTTAAGGTATCCTAGGGGAACTTTATGCATATTTTTGGGGTGGTTTATAGGTGATTTTAGGACTGTTTTATAGGCTCAACTCACTGCCAAAACCGATCAGAATAGTGGGCTAAGTTGCGGCAGTACAAGGTGCAGCGAGGGGTGTTTTTGGGACTGGATTGGGCGCTGAATTGGGGGTGTGATTGGAGGGTGTTTTGCGGAACTAAGGGGGCTGTATTTGAGGCTTATTTTGATGTGTTTTGGGGCTGTGAATGGTGGCTAAGATGCGGCAATGGAGGGTTGAATTTAGGGCTTGAGCGTGAAGGGTATTGATGAAGGGGGGAAGATGCGACAATGGAGGGAAATTGATCTTAAATGTGCGGCAATGGGAGCTTCAATGGGATGCTTGGTCATGCAATGGAGGCTTAAGAGAGTGATTTAGGCATGTGAGAGAGGTATGTGAGCTAGGGTTTGAATGGGTGGTGAGGGCCTTTTTTTATAGGCAAATGAGAGGAGACTTTCCTTATCCGACTAGGAATAGGATTTCTATTGATAGTGACATTTATTCTAATTGGTATCTCATAAGGAATATATCTCCTAATTTAAGATTTTGATTGGATTTGATTGGGATAAGGATTTGATTTGATTTCTTCTAATTAGGAAAGGATTTGTCTTGATTTAAGCATGTGATAAATGTGTATCTTCCTAATTTAATACATTATGGGCGTGAATGAGGACCTTTGGGCGTGGGTTTGATTTCATGGGTATGCTTGGGTATTTTGGGTTTGGTTTGGGTTTGATTAGTGGTCTATAGGAGTTTTGGGCCTAAGGTAAGCTTTGAAACGGAAGTCCAACAAACAACCGGAGCCAAACAACGAGGTTATATCCAACAAAAATTCTATTTTCCAACTTTACCCTTCCAACGTCCGTTTCCCGCAAATTTCATGGCTAAAGAGGTAGTTGCCTCCATACGAGACTCATCATTGGGCTAATGTATAAAAATGCAATGCCTACAGGGAGGAATAAGGTCGGAATGATATATGTTATTTTGATAACCACATGCATCTCATGCATCTCATGCATACACGCATCACGTTGACCCTTTGCCTTAAAAGCCATCATAGATATCTGTTAGGTTAGAGAAAAATGAAGACTTGTCAAGAAGAGTTTAGCAAACATGGATATTGAGGAAGAGTAAGCCGAGAAACATAAAATTTTACGGCAATTGGGGGGCCTTCAGCAAAAAAAAAAGAAAAAAAAGAGAGATTGTTTGTTTTTTAGTCCTTAATTGTTAACCATAAGTCCAATGATGATATTGTTTGCTTTATGGTGAAATCTTAGAAACGATAAGCTCTTTAATGAAATTTTATCTAATGTTTTGAGTAATTAATCTGTGCTAGACTCGTAAGCACTTAATTATAGGTTCTTAGCAGAGAAAACCTGAGTAGTTGGCAAGGTGACTAGTTGAAGAAATTGCAGGTCGATGAATGACCGTTTGCTTAGATTTCTACCATGATTTGCTTGTGTTATGATGTGTGGTATGATTGCAAATAAAAGAAAAATCTCTAAAGAAAAAAATTAAACCACCTATAACCGATAAGTGTGAAGCTAGCCATGGGCGAGTATTAGGACCACAATGAGGAGAAATGCTACCTGAAAGGGTGGGTGTGTTGAAAAAAAAATTAAAAGGAAAAGCAAAAAGAGAGACAAAAGGAAAAAAAATGAAAACCATACCATATTTAGCACACAAAAGCAATAGCAGAGCATAATTGAGACATCTAGGTTGGTTTGACCCATCGACCCAATTTTTAAGTGAAATCATTGAGTTGGCTTACTTAGGAATCAAGCTGTAAATGAACCTTTACACACACACACTGTGAGTCTGGCCTAGATGATTTGTTCAAATACTTGGATTTGAGTTGCATTGAGTGTTTTGAAAGTTCTCTGGTTTCATTACTGGGCATTCTTTGAGGACATTAATATGTGTAGCTATTGGGAGATAGCTTAAGCAAAAGATAGTACAAACCTGTAAAATAAGGAAAACTTTGAAGGCCTCCCGAAGGTATAGACATTGGAAACACAACATCGCCGAACGGGTAGTAGGAGAAAAATCAAAGCCAAGAATATCAGTAAACTCCTCTGAGAGAAGGCATGATCCCAAAAGGATGAGGCCGCTTTCAAGAAGGCGTAATCCACCTTGACATAGTGCAAGTAGCGGAGAGCAGAAAGCTAAACCAGGTCTGGGGGATAACGGGACATAACAGGATCTTGAGCCATGGGACCCAAAGAGAAGGAGCAATCACCAGAAGAGAACTGGTAGAAGGAAATTGTAAGCAGGCCAAGGGGGCGCCAGAGTTTCTCATAAGCAAAAGAGCGCAAGTAATGCCAAACCAAAGATAACATCAAGCCAATAAGACGAAGAAAACCCATCAGAATAGGAAATACATCCATGCATACATGCTTACATGTCACATACACACAATTTTTTTTTTGTGTTCGCAGGTTTTTGAAGAAAAAAAAAAAGGAAAAGTGGCAAAAGATTAACAAGTCGAGAATGGCAACAAACTCAATTCAGTTCAGGAACGGTTCGGAAATGGACCATCTCACACTCAGGAACGGTTCGGAAATGGACCTTCCCACACTCAGGAACGATTCAAAATAGACCATCTCACACTCAGTAATGGTTCAGAAATGAACCACCTCACACTCAGTAATGGTTTGGAAATGAACCACCTCACCCTTAGTAACGGTTTGAAAATGAACCATCTCACACTCAGTAATTGTTCGGAAATGAACCATCTCAACTCAGTAACGGTTTGAAAATGAATCGTCTCACACCAGGAACTGTTCGAAAATGAACCATCTCACACCAGAAATAGTTCGGTAATGAATAATAGAGATCACAACATCTCACAGGGATGAACCTCAGGGGTCGTAGCACATCGCCACCAAATTAGCTCAGTTCGGTTATGAATCCTAGAGATCACAGCATCTCGCAGGGATGAACCTCAAGTGTCGCAGCACCTCGCTACCAAATCAGTTCAGTTCGGTAATGAATCATAAAGATCACATCATCTCACAGGGATGAACCTCAAGGGTCGCAGCACCTCGCCACCAAATCAGCTCAGTTCGGTAATGAATCCTATAGATCCTAGCATCTTGCAGGGATGAACCTCAGGGGTTGCAGCACCTCGTAAAAATAGTAGAACAACAGGTAAGTCCGCCAACGGCCGACGAACAAGGTAAGTAAAAATACATGCATGACTTTGATAGGGTTGTCACTGTCAGACACTGCACAAGCCCCATCAAAGTGGGGGCGACTGTAGGCACTTCATTTTTGCATAAAGCCAAATGATGAGCCTTGTATTGAGGCACTACCTGATAAGTTGTGGAAGTCACGGGAAACGAATGCCGGAAGGGAAAAATCTAAAATTAATACCACTAGCTAGTCTCGGGTTCGCTTAGTGAATTTCTGTTTTAAACCTTAGCCTCGGCCCAAAACCAATGAAAGCCCATTTATCTATGTCATACACACTCGCTCTACACAAAGCCATACAACCCATCCAAAGCCCATGCAACTGATGCAACTCACAAGGCCCACACGCCCAAGCCCTCTCCAAAATAATAAAACCCCATGCAAAACATATGCCAAATCCATTAAAATTACCTTCCAAATTAGCCAAGATTGAATCCCTCAAATTTGGAAGGAAAATCTTGACAATAGAGAGAGTGGCGGCCACACACAAAAAAAAAAAGAAGAAACCCCAGCAAAACACAACCGAAAGAACCCTAGCATGCAACTATAAAAAGATAACCTAACCCAACCCTAAGGCTTCCTCTCTCTCGCCTCCCTCACTCTTTTTTCCTCTCCTTTTTTTCTCACACAAACAAGCCAAGCACCAAACGCCCCTTCACCAAACATCGTGAACTAACAACCTAACAGTCTTCATTGACCGAGACAAAAAAAACACATACCTAACACACACACACAACCGACTCACACACAACTAGAAAAACACATGCGCTACCCATCAATAAAAAACACATACACAGCCGACCGAAACAAAGCCACAAGCAGCCCCTTACCCCACTGACCGAACACAAAACAAACAAACCATAAGCCTGCAGCCAAATTACCCAAAAAAGTCCAAAAACAGCCCCCAAACAGTCCAGAAAATCGCAAAACATTGAGAGAAAAAAGCAGCCCAAAACAGTGAAACAGTGAGCAGAAATAATCAACCAGCAAACCAGAAAAACAACGAAGCTTTGATCCTTCTACCGGCGTCCTAATGCACTCCCGAGAAGCGACTTAAAAGGTAAGATATGAGGGCACCATTTTACTATATTTATTTTGTTGTTCTGGACACGGCGTGCTTGGTTGGGCGTGAAATACGTCCAGCCGGACATGCGAGGTCCTATACTAAAAATGGCCAAATCTTTTGGTCGCATCTTCTTTCTTTCATTTTGTTATTTATTTACTATATTCATTTTGCTGTTTCGGACGTGGCCTACTTAGTTGGATGTGAAATACGTTAGCCGGGCATACGAGGTCCTATATTAACAAGGGCCAAATCTTTTTGTCGCATCTTCTTTCTTTTATTTTGTTATTTATCTTTCTTATCAATTTATCGTTGTTTATTATTCCGCATTTACTTTATAGTTCATTTCTTATTTATTATTCCGCACTTACTTTGCAGTTCATTTTTATTTACTATTCTGCACTTACTTTACCATTCATTTTTATTTATTCTTACTTTATAGTTCATTTTTATTTATTATTCTGCACTTACTTTACCGTTCATTTTTATTTATTATTCTGCAATTACTTTATTATTCAATTTTATTTATTATTACGCACTTACTTTATCGTTAATTTTGTTTTATCGGTCCGCTTTTACCCTTATTCATGTTTTGTCATATCACTTCGCATTTACTTTCATGTCTGTTTGCATTGTGTTAATAATTGTGTGTCATCCCTTGTGGTATATCGGATGGAAACCCAGACATAAATTTCGTAGCCGAATCCGAATGGACGGTAGTGTGGTCTGTACTTGGGATACAACTCCACGTACCACTCGGGAAATACTTGCATATGCCTGACTAATCCTCCTTTTATTCGCTATTTACTTATTGACGCTTTTTCGATTTGGATTTTTTATTATGCTTTTTGTTATCGTACCTTGTACTTCTCAATCTAATTTACTTTTATTTATATTCATGCTTATGGGTGTACAAATGTGTGTTTATTTGAATTATCTTGCATGAACTACATAAGACTTGGCTATACCATTGTGTGAACCCGTGTATTATACTAGCATAAGTGAGGAACCATTCCGAACCTAACGGTTTGAGGTCTTCCCTTGCGAGGGGTGAGTGTGGCCTTAAATCATTTCCCAATCACACTGGGTGGCGACTCCTTTATTCTCCCGATTTACTCCCCCGCGGGCTACTCCGTGCTCTCTTCGGGCTGTGAGCCCGGACACTGCCGTTGGTCGCCGAGCAACATAGGCATAGAGGTGAATCTCGCTTCACTCCTATAAACGGTCACCATACCGGTCATCATATCGGTCAGAGCTGAATTTTTCATACATTCTAGAACTGGGCCAAATCATACCGATCTCCATACAAGAGTCCATATCAGTCTAAAATTCGAATTTTCAAATGGTAATATAGCCATTGGTGTTAGGGTTGGTGTTCGGAGTGCCAATCCGGATCGTATTTATGTCCGATTCATAAATACGAATAATTTATTTTTCATAATATTACTTATTTTTTTTGTAGCACCTCTTGTCTTTTATACACATATTCTATCTAATTGTGATTAGATATCTAATTATGATTAGATTGAAACTAAATCTGTTTTAGTGATACGTGTATATTAGACAAAGACCCTAGGATTTACAACGTAGTGCACAATTTCAACGTAGTTTGTAATTGACATTGGGAAGCGTCACTATAAGTTGTATGTCCTTAAATAAAGTTCCTGGTCAAGATTTACTAACACGGGTCGGTTAGTAAAATCTGCTGAGACCAGTACATGTCCTATATCGTGACTTGGTCCGATGGTTTATCCCAATGAACCATAAGTCTCGGGAGACTCGTATAGATATGTAGGTGTTTATTTGATAAACACTGAACGAATCACTGAAGATTTCCTAATATATGGTACACCAACGTCAATAGGAATCTTCTCGAGTTGAGCGAGCATAGTGGTCATTCGACTTAAGATACCACTGTGGATATATGATTTATCTTCCATACTTTGATGGCAGTCACATCACCGATCTATTTATATCAGACATCCACATGTTCGTTAGGTGTGGACTGATGCTCATGATATCCTATGCATATCAAGATAGAATCCGTCAGTCCTGTGTACATGGCATAGGCATCCTACACGTGTTTACGATCTAGTAAATCCATGGCCGTGGTATAACTTCAGAAATCAATTCTGAGTGTTATTTAGATATCGTAAATTTGAAAGTCGACTATATTATACCAAAAGGATTTGACGTTTTTTTCTATATCCAAGGTATAATATGGATAGCCTTTGTCGGAGGGATTATACATATGCAATGACCACGACTTGCATAATTTAGCGAGATTATCTATGGGCTTCGTAATTCATGAGTGGGTGAATTATGGATACGAAATTGGATTTTGTGACGGATAAAACTAAACTTAGAGAGTCCCACAATATTAAGTGTACTCGTTGAGCACTTGGGCAACACGTTATGAATAATACAAATTATTCATAATATTTCATCGGATTAAATCATTTAATTCGAATCGTTTAATCAGTTAAATGATAACACATGCATTAGGGGATTTTGGTCAATTAATAATTATTGTGTATTTGTATTTTATACATGATTTGATTAGATACACATTAATTAATTATCAAATGAGACTTTGACATATGCCACTAATATATGTATTTGTTATTTAATGTAAATAAAAATACATATAATAATAATTATATTAAATAATTATTTAGATATTTAAATGTTAAATATCTGAATGGTTAAATAATATCCATATTACATAAATTTTATGCAATATGTTTAATTATTATTGTTACAAATGGCATGATTTTATTAAGCTTACGTGTGAAAATTGATTTGTCAAACTTAAAGCTTATCTTGTCTTCATTTTAATTTAATGAAATTAAAATTAAAAAATTGACTAATTTACCCTTCAAAAGTCGTTGGACTTTCTTTTATTTAGAAAATTTTGTTTTCTTCAATACTTACTCCTCCATGGCCGAAATATACCCTAAAAAGCTTTCAAATCTTGGCTTGATGATTCAAGGAAGAAAATCAAGGAAAAATCAAGAAAAAGCTTTAGGAAATAAGATATTAAAGGTAATCTTTAATTCCCTTAACTTTTGAAAGCTTGTTTTATATTCTTGATTATCTAGATGGATTCTAGGGTTTCTTCTTTTTCTTAGAATTTGGGGCTTTTTGGTTTGGAGGATGAAATGGAAGGATTTGAGCATGTGTGAAGTAGAATTGAAAGATATTATTGTAATATTTGTCCAATTTTATCATTTGATGATAAACTACCATTCTAGAGTGTTATGACCACTCTTGTAATGCCTATAATTGTTCTTGGGTGGTTCATTTGTGGTGACTTGAATTGGTGTTTTTGATTAATTGGATTAATCTTGAAACAATAGGATTTAAGTATGAAAATTGACATTTTTTGCATTCTGGATCAGATATGGAATAACAGTGAATATGGTGATGATAAATATGTCATTTGAATGTATTGGATGTGTTTTGGGTGTTGGAACAATTGCCGGAAATTGTTTCAGAGTTGAAATAAGCGAAAACAGTGAAAAACAGCGTTACCGGGTGACTTTTGAGCCAACCGGGTGACAGCTGCCCTTGGACAGCCCTTGAACTGATCTAATACTTTGGGGCTGACCTGGGCAGCCCTCATGTGTATTGGGCAGTTGGTTTGGTCAAAAATGTATTTTATGCCATTTTGCGGAAAAAAAATTTCGTAAATGTTTTGCGACGTTCTTAGTTATTTATATCGTTATTTGATATCGAATAAATATGTTTAGGTGAAATATGAATGAATTATTCATATTAGATATTGAATAATTTATTCGGTAATTTAAAAGTTTTAAAATTACGATTTCTCCCGAACAGAGCTTCCGCCGCGCCCTTTGCCCAAAACCCCAACAAAAATGGTATCAAAGAAGGTCTGATGCTTCATCCATTACATTATTCATGCTTGATATATGATATATAATCCAATTTTAATGTTCGTACATGCACGTAATCTATTTGTTTCTTGACTTTTCGATTCTACGCTAACGGGAAACGTAACGAAAATTTAATAGTTAAGTTAAGTTATATTTTCT
Source organism: Zanthoxylum bungeanum (assembly GCA_019454045.1). NCBI lineage: Eukaryota > Viridiplantae > Streptophyta > Magnoliopsida > Sapindales > Rutaceae > Zanthoxylum > Zanthoxylum bungeanum. The sequence continues at coordinate 9,481 of SKCR01044627.1, forward strand.
ATAGGTAGAATTGAATTGTTTAGAAAATAATCTAGATTAAAATTCTGCATTTGATGTGGAATAATGCTTCCTTGGGGAATATCCCCGCTTAAATAAGGCTATAAAGTAACGTGTATAGGATGCATGTTTCTTGGTATGTCTTGTCAATACGGTTTATTTGTATCTTTTTATGGCTGCATCTGAGATCGTGCCAAAGAAGTGAGAGTGTAGTTGATAGAATTTTATCCATGCCGGATGTATATTTGATACTAGATAAATTCAAGTGAAAGTGGAAATCATGAACATGCCAAAGCTATCAAAACTACATCGGTAGCTTGAGTTTGTCATTGGCAAGTGAAGCCTTGATACGCCTCCTTGTGAACGTGCCAAAGCTGTCATAATGAGAAACGGTCAGGACCAAAATCAGGAGTCACTAGTGAGTGATTGACAATGAGTTGTCTACCTAATGAATATACGTAGGCGAGATCATGCTAAAGCTGTGAGTCGAAATATATTCATGGGATCCAACTCTCACTATGGAATTCGATTTAATTATTGAATTCCCATTCTCCGTTGGGGATTACGGTATTACGTAAAGTAGTGGGAGACACTGCTGTTAGTGTCCTACACATGCCACAAGATCAATAAGATGATTTGTTGTGTGAAAAATCAAAGACAACTTGCGGAAAAACTTACTTTAATCGGATGAGATTCAAAACTTTTCTTTGTATTTGTTGAAGTTCCGAGCTTTGTAGAGTGTTTCCAACACTTGGGTGAGTTTCCATATCACCTTGATTAACTCCTTTAAGTGCTAGTTTGAACAAGATTTGAAAGAAAATTTTCTCCTCCAATGAGATGAAGCTCACGACAAAGGTAGAGAAAATGGAGAGATTGTGTTTTTCAACTTGTTACAAAAGTTGAATTGTGTTTGTTATGTTTTCTAAAAACAAAGTAAAGTGTTTTATTTTTCCAAAAAATAAAACTTGTTACACACTCTTTGGTTGTGTGTAAGATTTCATTAATTGAGTTCAATCACTTCCATAAACTTTTGACAAGTTGATGTAAGTCAAGTGGGTCCCACCATTTGAAATTCAAAATATTGGTTGGCACACACAATACGACTTTGGGCCCGGTTACGTTTAATACGATCACACGAATTTTCCGCCACTAAATAATTAAATCCAATTTAATTAAATAATAATGCCTAGCAAAATTATTACGGAAGTCGTTTACGAATTAATTCCAAATTAATTCGTTCGCTTGAATTAAAATCAGATTTTAATTCCGCATTGAAATCCAATTTCAATTAATATATCCAATATATTATTTTAGCCCAAATAAATAAATTAAATAGAAAAATCCAATTTAACTATTAAATTTATTCTACCGATTAATTCCAAATTAATCGCGTTCTCTCTTCTTCACGAATTATTCCCAGATTAATTCATGACGCAATTAATCCCAGAATAATTTTCTCTTGGTTAATTAATCCCAGATTAATTATTGCCGTAATTAATCTCAGATTAATTTTCTCTCTCATAATTAATATTAGATTAATTCTGTTCGAGTCAAATGTCATCGGTGAATCTTTGGGAAGGGACCCAAGAGATCCATGGATGTGTTGGCAGTAAATCCGTTTGTCGGACTATCCGAACACGTGCGTAACCGGTAGCACGTTCTTACCGATTTACAAGACATGGTTGGCTTCTAGCAAAGTATCGTGCCTACCCAATTCTCCAGAAATATTAAACGAAGAATATGTAATATTTATCAGACGTAGTATACTAAGATTGCGTATTACGATCCAGTATCTAATGTCACATGCTAGGCCTGGGGCGGGAATTATGCCTGGCCCTTACGAAGCATATATCGGATCACTAGCAACTAGTCTCTGTAATCGGATAATCATGACCTAGTCACACTATCCCGATAGCGCAACATTTAAGAGTACCAGTTCTGTATCCTACGTGATCATCATCTCCATATGACTGAAGTGATACTTCCATCTTGACATCACACCCAATACACTACAATTCTCAGTATACCAAGAAGAGGCATACTCAGAACCTGTTAAAGCTCCGGACGACCAAAACCAAAGCATACTGATTGTCGTAAGTATTAACGATGCAAGTCTCAGGTTAAGACCAAATACACCTACCCTGATTCGGATTCTCATATACACATAGTCATACTACCAATGGGATTCTGAGGGGTCTATCCAGAGCGAAGCTGTTCCCGATCCAACGGCTAACAGAACCTCCTATCACACTTGCATAAGTATCATATACTAAAATATATGAGAACTATGTCGTTAAGCTTCCATAACGCGCACAAGTGCAATACTAGCCTATTTCGCATTATCGATGTCCAGTCTCGATAATACTACGACTAGGGATATTTAATGATTAAACCTTTCATGGATTAACACTATCTCATATCTTATTAATCCGGTACTAATCATATGGACTTTTATCATTTATATATCCAAGTAATCTAATTACAAAATGATAAAAGAGCAATTTCCTTTGTCACACAGTTAATTTGTACAAAGAACACCATGTCTTTTATAAATAGTGATGCTATGGGTCATAATTGTCCAAAAATATCCCACTTGGCCTATATCCAATCACTCAAGTGTCCAATACCTGAACTATGTACAGGTCGCTCATGCGTTTACTGAGATATCGCTTTGGTCAGCGGATCTGTAAGGTTATCATCTGAAACGATCTTGTCGATCTTGACATCGCCATGATGTATAATCTGACGAATCAGATGAAACCATCGAAGTACATACTTGGATCATTGATGAGACCGTAATTCTTTAGCCTGTGCTGTAGCCCAGCTCAGATGCTAACAAAACTACTCCTAATCCAATTAGGAATTTTGTAGACCCAAAATGCTTCTTTTGCTGCCTCAGCCGCAGCAAAATAATCCTCTTTTGTTGTATCGGCAACAATATCTTGCTAGGAATATTTCCAGCTCACTGTTCCGTTGTTCAAATAAAATAAATACCCTGATGCGACTTACAGTCGCCTTTATCGGTTTGGAAACTTGCAACGGTGAATCCAGTCACCTCAAGTTCTCCATCTCCATAAATTAAGAAAACATTCTTAGTTCGTCTAAGATACTAAAGGATGTTCTTAACATCAATCCAGTGACCATCACCTGGATCGGCCGGATAGTGACTCCAAATACTCAAAGCATATGAGACATCAGGTCGCGTACATGTATTTCAATGTATGAGTTCTCGGAAAGTGCGAACAACTTTTAGATCTATCACAGTAGATCTTTATTCCTAGAATAAAGGTTGCCTCTCCCAAGTATTTCATAGAGAATTTTAATGAAAGCCAAGCTTTCACCGATTGTAGCATGGGAATGTCATTGCTAAGAAGCAATACATCATCAACGTATAGGACAATCATTGTCAGTGCGCTCCCACTAGCCTTCTTATATACATAAGAATCATCTTCGTTTTGAATGAAACCATATACCATTATGATCTGATCAAAACGTTGGTTCCAAGAACACAATGCTTGCTTCAATCCATAAATGGATCGATTTAACTTGAAAACCTAGTTTACATGTTTTGGCACGACAAAACCATCAGGCTGTTATATAAAACAACCTCCAAAAGGTTTCCGTTAAGGAAAGCGATTTTGATGTCCATCTGCCATATTTCATAATCGAAATATGCAGGATTATCAAGCATTATCCGAATGGATTCAATCATGGCAACGGGTAAAAGGTTTTATCGTAATCGACACCATGTTGATGAAGATACCTTTTCACTACAAGCCTTGCTTTGTACGTTTGTATGTTGCCATCCATGTCTGTCTTCACCATGAAGACTCATTTTCTACCAATAGGCACAATGCCTTCTGGTACATCAACCAGTGTCCAAACTTGGTTGTATATATGGAATCCATTTCGGACTATCATGGCACATTGCCATAAAGCGAATTCGATACCTTGTATCCCTTCCTCATGCGTAGCCGGTTTATATTCCTCAATAAGATTAATATCTACATGAGGTGAGATCAGAAACCCATACCTCTCAGGTTATTTTCGGACTCTCTCTGATCTACGTGGTTCTTGTGTATTAGAAGATTGTGGTACAGTCTCATCCCTGATGAACTGTTCGTGTTCCGTTAGGGGATCGGTGCCAGAAATATTATCACTACGATTTTCATCGAGTTCTAACTTCTTCCCACTTACCACTACATATAGGAATTCCTTTTCAAGGAAAACCGCATGGAGAGCAACAAATATCTTTGTTCTCTTGTGAGTTGTGGAATTAGTTTCCCTAGGATAACCAATTACAAATTGGCACTTATCCGATTTGGGTTCTAGTTTGGTACCATCCAAACATATGCCCAACATTCCCAAATCTTCAGGAATAAGAAACCCAGTTTCTTTCCTGTCCATATTTCATATGGAGTTTGTCCAACAGACTTTGACGGAACCTTATTCAAAATAAGTATTGCATTGTTCAATGCGTATCCCGGAAGGAAATTGGTAGCTCAGTGCGACTCATTATTAACCTAACCATATCCAACAAAGTCTGGTTTCTCCGTTCGGACACACCACTCAATTGAGGTGTTCCGGGAGGAGTGCACTGTGAAAGAATACCATACTCTTTCAAGTAATCTTGAAACTCATTGCTTAAGTATTCTCCACCACGGTCCGACCGTAATGTTTTAATACTTTTGCCGGTCTATTTTTCTACTTCGTGTCGAAACTCTTTTGAATTTATCAAAAGTTTCCAACTTGTGTTTCATAAGATACACATAACCATAACACGATGCAACATCCATACAGGTTATGAAGTATTGATATCCACCTGTAGCCTGGCTAGACATGGGCCCATATACATCACCATAAACGAGGGCTAACAGCTCGGTGGCACGTACACCCTTACGGCTAAAAGGCGTTTTAGGCACTTTACCTAATAAACAAGATTCACAGACGTCATTTGAATTAGGATCAAATCCGTCCAAGTATCCACTCTTCGAAAGTGTGGATATACGAGTCTTGTTAATATGCCCTAGACAACAATGCCACAAATAAATCTTATCTGATTTATTCAGTTTGAGCCTTTTGTTTGTCATATTATATGTTTGAGATTAATTTATATTCAAAATATAAATACTGTTATTCACATCTAATGTGTATATCTCAATATCATCTTTATAAACAAAACACCCAGTGTTCTGGAACATAAAGGTTTACCCGCAACAGGTTAAACTAGATATAGAGATAATGTTTCTAGTCAAACTAGGTACATCATAACACTTTCCTAATTTAAGTACATGCCCAAAAGGAAGATCCAAAACTTAGGTTCCCACAGCCAAAACAGCGACTCTCGTCCTATTTCTGACTCGCAGGTAGATCTCATCTGATGCCAGTCTCCTGCTAATCAGCAGATCCCGCACATCAGTACATATGTATATATCATATCCAGTATCAAAAATCCAATTTTTAAAACTAGTAGTGGACATGTTTATAACAAAAATACTTGAAGTCGGAGCCTTGCCCGTCTTCACATCCTTCATGTCTGCCTTGTCCATACGGCAGTCACACTCCAATGACCCCATTTGCCACAATTTAGGCAGACGAGTTGGGATATGTCCTTTGTCTTCCCAGAAGACTGTGATGATTTTGCCTTTGCCCTTTTCTTCACACCCTTAGAAGCCTTCGGCCAAGCCTTGGCCTTCTGGGATGACGAAGTAAGATGCGTCTTGCGCTTCTTGCCCTTTTGGAAGCTCCGGCTCTGCCTCATTGAGCATAGCCATTAACTCTCCAAGAGTTTTCTCTTGATTCATGATGAACCCACCCCAGCATTCGGGCAGAGACTATAAGATCAAATAAATGGAAGTCTCAGCCTCGTAGGTAATGCCCAGCTAACCTAGCTGTTCGATGTCAGCAATCATTGCGACACCTAGTGCTCGGCAGATGTACCCTTTGACATACGTGAGCGAAAGAGCTTCCTTTTGCAATTCGTACTTCTAAGATCTAAGGTTAGATCTATGAAGATCCTTTAATTTCAACATCAGGGTATATGGATCTAATCCTTAGTTCCGACGACGAAATTAAGGAGTCATTGCGGCAAGCATAACGGATTGAGCACTAAAGTTGTCATCACAGTGAGTCTTCTAAAGCTCATGCTCTATTATTTGCTCAACTCTGGGCTCAGGCCCGAGAGGTTTCTCTATCCAATAGAGTAACGTCTCAACTCCTAGGACTATCTTAAGATTCATTTCCCAATCTGGAAAATTTACGTCGTTAAAGACATTTTCACCCAGGATTATGTCATTTACGCTAATCTTTCCAGCCATCTTGATTGCAATAGTCCAACTATTCAATCAATGATTTTGGGTACACCCAAATGAAATGGTTACTATAGTTCGACTATATAACCAACTACAAATGGAGTATTGTCATGTACAGTCTAACTATTTAAAGAAAGCAATATTCAATATTAGTCCAACTAATATATTTATTACAACGATAAATTAAAATAAAATAGCGCGTATTGGCAAGTATCTAAACGAAATTGCAAATTTAATACTAGCCTCCCACTATTTTTCGGCGAGCCTCTAACCCTCTATGGAGTATTCGGGAAACCTAGTTTCCTAGTGGGCTAGGATCCCGTTAAATAACACAAAACCTTGACTTTGGCCAACAAGTTGTATAAAACTTAACTAGGTAGATCTCTAAGATCAATTGGATCCCATCCAATTCCTAGATCCGGCAGGTGGACCTCCAAGTCCGAAACACATATCCAATATATGCAAATATATCTAATATATTTCCTAATCTTTTCCTCTGAATCAACTAAGCCTTGGCATTGGCTCAACAAACTTAATGATTCCAGTTAAGCGGGACCCATTGACAGTGGGATAGCTTCGTAATCCACATCGATGAACTAGAAGTGACCATGACTTTGGCCAACAAGTCACAACCGCCCAAGACATGCGACATAGAACAAAGCTTTCATGGTTCAAACACATCCGCGATGAACATAGATCTTGACTTTGGCCAACAAACCAATGTCAATCTTGGATCTTGAGAGAGAACCACTCAATGGATGGAAAAACACTTAATATTTTATGTGGGTTTTTCGCGTAATTGACAAATAATTTTTTATCTTTTATTAGGTCTCATCATACACCATTAAGCATGCATTCTAAAAGCATAATAAGGCGCGAAATAAATTAATAATGATATGCGAATGGATATATAAAAAATTTGTTCCTGGAACAAATCTCTCAATTTCCTCTCTCTTGCTAACACTATTCTTACTTCTACCCAATTACATAATACATTAAAGAAACCTCATTTACATTGAGGAGAATTGGTGAGAAGAGAAATACAATGAGAAAATAGATAATAGGCTGGACATGCAGGTCCAATTTAATAGATTCTAAATTTATTACAACAATTTCCAAAATTGCCCTCACCCTTTTAATATCCATCCGATATGCATTATTCATACAAATACATCCAAGTATTAACACATAGCATGTTATTCAATCAATCTAATCCAATTAATTAATCTTTGAATTAATGACCATCCAATGTTCAAACAACGATTTGATTTGCGCGAGTCCAACTCGTTTATGAATAAATACTCAAAATACATATTCTTGAATTATATCGAACTACAATTTTAAATCCAATTTAAATTGTATCCAATACTAATTCGTATTTAATTTCAAATTAAATAATTACACTTTTAATAGTGCCTTTTATACTTGGATTCCAAATCCAATCTTAATGGGTCTCAAAAGCCCAATTAGTATCCAATACTATTCAATTAAAGTCCAGTGGGCTTTTAATTAATTCTTTAGGCAACGGCTTTGGCCATTATGGATCAAACCCAAGATGCCAAGGCCCAATTAGGAATCACCCTATGCCAAAAATCATTTTAGGCCCATTAGGCCCAATTAAATTTTTAAAGGCCCAATGTCATATTTTTGACTTTATGGAAATGGTTTTAGGCCCAATTGGATCCAACCCAATTGTCTTAAACCAAACTTGGCCCAACCAAGCCCATTAAGCCCAATTATAACAAATTAAATTAACACATTATTCCAAATTACATATTAATTTAATTAAAGTGCAATTAACATAATCAATCAACTAATCTAATATTTCCAAAACACTAATTAAATCAATTAATCATGCTTATTAATTCCAATTCATGTCCAACACAAATTGAAGCAAAATCAATCCATTAAACATGCTTAGGCTCACAGTTTTGGCAAGAAATTATCATGCAATTTGATTTCAATCCAATTAAATCAACATCTAACATATATTTCATGCCAACAACACATCCGATTGTCTAATTTTCAAAAAATCACCATGAGCAATTCCTAGGGTGCATTCGGCCATGTAAGAAATTTGGGGATTTTTGATCTAATCAATTTATCTCAAATCTAACAATGCACAAATCCAATTCAACATCATATAAAAATAACCACCCAATCAATTTAGGCATTTTCAAACTCCAAGCAAAATTCCCAAATTAAAGTCCATAAACCCTAGAATTTAAATCAAACTTAGGATGGTTCTAGATACCATTGTTAGTGTCCTACACATGCCACAATATCACTAAGATGATTTGTTGTGTGAAAAATCAAAGACAAGTTGTGGAAAAACTTACTTTGATCGGATAAGATTCAAAACTTTTCGTTGTATTTGTTGAAGCTCCAAGCTTTGTAGAGCGTTTCCAACACTTGGGTGAGTTTCCCTATCACCTTGATTCACTTATTTAAGTGCTAGCTTGAACAAGATTTGAAAGAAAAGTTTCTCCTCCAAAGAGATGAAGCTCATGGCAAAGGTAAAGAAAAGAGAGAGAATGTGTTTTTCAACTTTTTACAAAAGTTGAAGTGTGTTTGTTATGTTTTCTAAAAACAAAGTAAAGTGTTTTGTTTTTCCAAAAAACAAAACTTGTTCCACACTCTTTGGTTTTTTGTAAAATTTCATTAATTGAGTTCAACCACATCCATCAACTTTTGACAAGTTGATGTAAGTCAAGTGGGTCCCACCACTTGAAATTCAAAATTTGGTTGGCACACACAATACGACTTTGGGCCCAATTACGTTGAATCCGATCAAATGAATTTTCCGCCACTAAATAATTAAATCCAATTTAATTAAATAATAATGCCCAGGAAAATTATTACGGAGGTCGTTTACGAATTAATTCCAAATTAATTCGTTCGCTTGAATTAAAATCCGATTTTAATTCCGCATTGAAATCCAATTTCAATTAATATATCCAATATATTATTTTAGCCCAAATAAATAAATTAAATAGAAAAATCGAATTTAACTATTAAATTTATTTTACCGATTAATTCCAAATTAATCGCATTCTCTCTTCTTCACGAATTATTCCCAGATTAATTTTCTCTCTGTTAATTAATCCTAGATTAATTATTGCCGTAATTAATCCCAAATTAATTTTCTCTCTCATAATTAATCCCAGGTTAATTCTGTTCGAGTCAAATGTCATCGGTGAATCTTTGGGAAGGGACCCAAGAGATCCCAGGATATGTTGGCAGTAAATCCGGTTGTCGGACTATCCGAACACGTGCGTAACCGGTAGCACATTCTTACCGATTTACAAGACATGGTTGGCTTCTAGCAAAGCATCGTGCCTACCCAATTCTCGAGAAATATTCAACGAAGAATATGTAATCTTTATCAGACGTAGTATACTAAGTATTGTGTATTATGATCTAGTATCTAATGTCACATATTAGGCCTAGGGCTGGAATTGTGTCTGTCCCGTACGAAGCATATATCGGATCACTAGCAACTAGTCTCTGTAATCGGATAATCATGACCTAGTCATACTATCTCGATAGTTAAAGCATTTAAGAGTACCAGTTCTGTATCCTACGTGATCATCATCTCCATATGACTGAAGTGATACTTCCATCTTGACATCACACCCAATACACTACAATTCTCAGTATACCCAGAAAAGGTGTACACGGAACCTGTTAAAGCTCTGGACGACCAAAACCAAAGCATACTGATTGTCGCAATTATTAGCGATGCAAGTCTCAAGTTAAGACCAAATACAGCTACCCTGATTCGGATTCTCATCGACACATAGTCATACTACCAATGGGATTCCAATGGGTCTATCCAGAGTGAAGCTATTCCAGATCCAACGGCTAACAGAACCTTCTATCACACTTGCATAAGTATCATATAATTAAATATATGAGAACTATGTCGTTAAGCTTCCATAACGTGCACAAGTGCAATACTAGCCTATTCCGCATTATCGATGTCCAGTCTCCATAATACTACGACTATGGATATTTAATGATTAAACCTTTCGTGGATTAATACTGTCTCATATCTTATTAATATGGTACTAATCATATGGACTTTTATCAATTATATATCCAAGTAATCTAATTATAAAATGATAAAAGAGCAATTTCCTTTGTCACATAGTAATTTGTACAAAGAACACCAAGTCTTTTACAAATAGTGATGCTATGGGTCATAATTGTCCAACAACTGTTGGGTTAAAAATTAAAAATTCATAACTAAGGCAGTGCGTAATTTTATGGAAATTGCTGCTTTTGTTTTCCTTTATTCTATATTGTTAATAGATTTATACTTCTAATCCACTGCATAGCATATTACTTGAATATGTTTTCTGACTTCACTTTTGGTTGCGTACTTCTAGAATAGGCTCTAGAATGACTGAAGACTTAGATATTTGTAGATTAGTTAAAACCATCAGAAACTGTTGTTCCGATTTTCTTGAAAAATCAAGATGGTTAGTGACTTAGTTACAAAGTCACGATTAGTAATCTAAATAGATTTATATTTTGGATATAGTAATCTAGAGAGAATGGTTTCTTGTGTAGTAAGAATTGACACGAATAAGTTCATGTCTTGAGATTCTTGACTGGCATTAAGAAAACCCCATTAGGTATTTGTTTATCTTATATTGACGTTTCTTGGCTTCAGTGACTTTTAGAAGTCACGTGTTTTGACACACTTTGCTAATCAATTATTTGAAATTATTGTGAATAATTGAAGGCAAATTATAAAGCTTAATAAATGAGATGTGTATAGTTGTGTATAGAGAATATTGATTCTCACAATACGACAACTATAGGTATTGGATACTAGATCTCCCGTCTAGTTATTTAAAATAATGTTTAATAACTATTTTGATATTTGATATCAGAACTTGTGACTATTGGATAGTTACTTGTTCTATATAAACAATTGTTACATATTTTAATATGACTAGTAGTGTCATGAATGAAAAGATAAACATTAAGAAAATGTTCGGTTAACTAAATAACTTAGAACAGTGCTTTATGAGATTTTATCACATAACCATAAGATGTTTATTCTGTATGGTAAATGATGGTCTGATATGAGATCACGCCACATATCCTGATCCATTTAATGAATATTGTAATCAGGATGTGATTAAATCTCATTTAACCAATGATCGTCATTGGACCACAGATTTATTAAATTAATACATTGGATGTATGTAGTTTAATGAAATATAAATTACCATGAATAGTTTTCTTTACTTCGAAACTTAGTTAATGAATTTTCATGACTTGGTTACATGTTTCTAAAAGAATATATATTGAACGTCTTGAATGGTTCAAGAACTTTCAATAGGTTTTCTGATGAAACGCAGATAGAATATTTTGAATGGTTGTAGGCATTGCATTTTTGCATGTGAAACCCGATGATGAGTCTCAGTTGGAGGCACTACCTTTTTAGTTAAGGATATTGTGGGAAACGGTCGTCGGAAGGGAATCGGTATTTTGTTAGATCCTTATTCACTTGTTTAGCGTCAAGCTCACTTGTTGGACCTCCGTTTAGAGCACTTTTGGCCCAAAAAACCCGCAAACCTTTTAACCTTGGCCCAAAACCCTTGCCACCCACCTAGCCCACCAAGAGAGGCCCACACGCCCATAGCCCCTAAAATGCACACAAATTAAATCAAATATTAATTAAATTAAATATTAACTAAATAAAATATTAATTAATTGATATACCAAATTAAATAAGACATCAAATATAGTCATACCTAATTAAGATAAATCACATATTGTAATCCAAAATATTATATACTAAATTAAAGAAATATTATGTCTAATTAAAATCAATCATAACCAATTAAAAATATTGACTTCCTAATCTAACAAATTAAATGCCTTATGAACACCAATCAAATATTCAACCTTCCTAATTCACCAAAATTTGTCCCCCCAATCAATCAAACCCTTTCCTTATCCAACACCAAATCAAATCCTCTCTTTAATGCCAAAATCCCTTCCTTGTGAGACAATGAGAAGCCCTAACCCTTCTCTATATAAAAAACACTTTTCCAAGACATTCCACCTCTCTCTCACGGTAAAAAGCCAACTAAAAAAAATAGAAACCCTACTCTCTCCACATGCAACACACTCGGCAGCCCCCACAGGCCTCACTCCACCGCTTCAAACTCATCAAACCAGTCTGCCCCTTAACGCACCTCAGCCTCTTCTCCATGCACTCACAAACTACACACACGTAAAGCGCCTCCCCTCACACAAACTGAACACACGGCACCCTCACAAATGAACCCTCATCAATAACCTTCATAGCCTACAAGCCCCACTCATTAGCCCCCACGTCTCGATAGCCCTCATACACTTCAGCTACACAGCAAACCACCCCTCACCTTCACGCACTCATCCCTCACAAACGCCAGCTCACTTTCACGCATAGCCCCCCACGTAAACCCCCCACTCAACGCCACAATAACACTCACATCTGCCTCCCCCCTCATGTGTAGCACCCACAATCAAAGCAGCCGCACCATAAGCCCTCCACCCACCAACCGACTAAACTGTCCCATCGAGCCATCACGCACACACTGCCCATTAACCAGCCATATTCCAACAGCCCCTGCCTCACGTTGCAATAAACACATACCTTACACGCCAGTGCCTCACACTCACTTCACGTGGACCAAACCACAGCCCATCTATTTCCGAGAGAACCCTCCACAAAACAGACCCTAAACTACCCTGAAACAGTCCCCAGAAACCACCCTAAAACTGTGAGCACACAACCCCAAAAAATCACCAAAGTAGTCCCCGAAACACCCAAAACAGTAGCCTTAATAGACCTAAAACAGTGAGCAGAAATAGCAAAACATAGAGCTAAGACGCTAAGCCAGTGAAACGGAAAAGTGAGTAGCTTTAACCCTTCCTATCTCCGCGAAACGCAAGTCCGAAAGTCGGCAAAAAATGTTAGACCTAAGGGTATTTTTTACACTCGTTTCGGTTTTATTTTTATTATTTATTGAGTATTGTTCGCATGATTATTATGTTAAAATGCATGTTGTGGCCATTGAGTAGATAAATATGCATGTATTACGAAATATTGTATGCTGTGGCCTTGGGATAAATGAAAGATGTGTCAACTCTCGCGGTATATCGGATGGAAACCCGGACATAAATTTCATAGCCAATTCCGAATGGACGGTAGTATGATCTGTACTCGGGATACAACTCCACGTACCGCTTGAGTAAACGGCACATTCTTTAATTTTATGTTGCTTTGATTTATTTATTATTCGTCATTTAAATTTCGAATGTTATTTGTTTGTGCTTCAGTGTCTATCAATGTGAAATTGCATATTTACCGTCATTTTGATATCGCTTGCTAGTATCACTATGATTTATTTGCATTTCTGTATTCATGAATTTTTGCCGTTATAATGATGTATTTTTGAAAGCATGCAAACTCGGACATAGGTTCTATACAAATTTAGATGCAAACTTCATCTTCATGTATGTGAATTTAGGATTATTGTACACTTGGAAAAATATGTTGCTTAGGCTTGGTTAGATTATTGCACAAATCATTTTATTACATGTGGCATAAGTAAGGGACCATTCCGAACCCAACGGTTTGAGGTCTTCCCTTGCGAGGGGTGAGTGTGGACTTAAATCTTTGTCCCGGTTCACACCGGGTGGCGACTCCATTATTCTCCGGTTTAGTCCCCCGTGGACTATTCCGTACTCCCAATCGGGCCGCGAGCCCGGGATAGCATGCGTCGCCCAGTTTCTGTGGGTTAAAAGGCGATAGAGAATCGGCCCCGAAATAATGTCTTGTAATATTATGATTTGTGCTTTAATTGACCGTGTCTACAGTGGGTTAAAAGGGGTTTAATCAAAGGCATTTTGAGGCTAGGTAATGGTTTGGTGTCTTCCTTCACTCACTACCTTTCTAGAAGGAAAAGCTGTGAGGCACCTAGATAGCCATCTACTCGTAGCCTATTGTGATGGACTAATTTGGAGGACTCGTTGTTTATTCCTGTCACCAAGCGATAAGAGCCTAAGAGGCTTGGGTATTTAAGTGAGCCTCGCTCCACCCTCCCTCTGGGTAATCTACAACGGGAAGTCCATTTGACAGTCAGTCACACACCATAGCTCGTTGGCACGTACCTTAGTGTATAAAAAAGGGTGCGCTCACTTGGTCACTCGAACCCTTGAGTGGGGAGACCTAATTGTGGGCCATCCTTCACCGGTGAGAGCCTTTGTCTACACCCTTGCGAACCCACACGTAGACCGGTGTTGTATGACCTATAGCAACTATTTCCTCATATTTGTGGGCCATCCTCATTTGGATGCAGTTGGACTTCTTGTCAGAAATACGAACTTGTTGGGCCATTTAAACTGGGACGAGTTCGTATCCTATGAAAATTGGGCCAAAAGCTTCTGAAATGTCGATGGGCCACTCTATAGAAATTATTATTTTATGTTTGCATTACCTTTTTTTTATGCTTGTGTTTGGGAACATCGTCGTTTGGATCCATTTGGGCCATTTGTCATGGGATGTGGGCTTGTTGGGCCATTTAAACTGGGACAAGAACGTATCTTATGACGATTGGGCCAAAGGCTTCTAAATATTGATGGGCCATTTTGTGCTTGTGTTCGGAACATTATCATTTGGATACGGTTGGACTTCTTGCCATGAGATGTGAACTTGTTGGGCCATTTAAACTGGGACGAGTTCACTCCTTTGACAGTTAGCCCAAAAGCTTCTAAAATGATGATGAGCTGATTTAAGTGAAAATTTTAAAGTTGATATATTCCTTGTATCACATGCATCTCATTCATTTCATGCATACACGCATCATGTTAATCCTTGTGTCTAAAAGCCATTATAGATTCCGTTGGGTTAGGGAGAGAAAAGACTCACCAAAAGACCGGTAAAAGATGAGTACATCCGATAACGAGGTATCCCAGATAGATCAGTTGGAAAATGGTTTCACCAAGATTACTGAACAACTGCAAGCTTTAACTGCTGCCATGTCTAATATGGCTTACCCCGTGCTGGAGGAAGTTCTGAAAATGTGAGGCGTGAGGATCCTCTGAATGGGTTGGGGGATGATACCCCCGCTTTTGATGATGACATGGCAGAGTATGCAACAGGCAGAGTGATTGGGTCTTAGGCAGAATTTCTGAAGCTTCGGGATCAGGTTGAAACAGTTACCCGCAAAATGAGGGGTAAACATGAAGAGTTGTTAGATTATGAGGCAATGACCTTCGAAGAACAGTTGCCAGCTCAGTTCAAGATGCCAGATATGGCTAAGTTCAACGGAAATGAGGATCTGAGTGTCCATCTGCGGCAATATGTCTCAGTGATGAGTTTAGTGGGCCTGTCACAGCGCCAAGTCCAAAAGATGTTTGGGATGTCACTCGAGGGGACACCTGTAGTGTGGTATCACAGCCTTGAGAAAAATGTAAGAGAAGATTGGAGAGAATTGGCAGATGCATTTCTAAAACATTATGTTACAGACTTAGAAATTGACTTGTCACTCCGTGATTTGGAGAACACTAAGCAGAAGCCAGAGGAAAGTTTCAAAGAGTATGTGGATCGCTGGAGAAGCCAGCTTTTGAAAATGCAGACTCGGCCTTCAGAGAAAGACCAAATTAAAATGATCATCAAGGGCACCAAGCTCTTTATTTATGGTAAGCTGAGGAGGATGACCTCCATGATTATTGATTTCCGACAGTTGAGAGAGACTGTTATGGATATTGAAGAAGAGGAGGCTGAAAACAGAAATGTTTATGGCCAGAATAGAAGAACTTTTGGGGGGCCCTCCGAAACCAAGCCCACCACTGCCGAAGTCGCTGCCATCAGAAACAAGCAATTCTCCAACCTTGGTAGACCTTTGTCGAAGGTGTTTGAAAATTTGCAGGGACAAGGACTCTTGAAACCCTTAGAAGGCAAACCACTTCCACACCCCCACCGCCACACATAAATGTGAACCTTTATTGTCACTTCCACCAGCTACATGGCCATGACACCGACAACTGCACCCGCCTCAGGCATGAAATCCAAGACCTCATAGATTCCCATAAAATACCCGATCCAAGAAAATAACAACCTAACACACAGAAACCCTCTACCAAACTACCACTCCGTTCCACCACCCACCTACATGATCAACTCCGGCCTACCAGAAACCTTTGTCCTCCAAACTCTCAACCACCAGGCTTCTTATTGAGATAGAAGATGGCAGTTGTGAAGAACCATAGACTGAAAAAAAAAAAAACAAAAAAAAAAAAAACAATGCCGCAAACAATGAAGATGTTTTCCTTGGTTTATTTGAATGCAATCCTGCATTTTTAATAAAGACATTGATTTAGTCTACCTGTTCGAACCATTTTCTTAAATGATAATAAAGATGTTCATTTCGCTGAATCTCTTCTGCAACATGAGTATATCTGAGAAAAGTATTCAACCTTGGTACTATGGAATCCAGTGATGAACACGGGGAACCCTCAAAATAAGCAAACAAAAAAGATAAGATAGACATTCAGAAATTGGGAAATAGAGGCAGTGAAAATATCAGACTTGGAAGGGAATTAGTTCACCGAGCCGATCAACGTAGATAGATTTGAGCAGTAGCTTGCCTGAGGAAAAGAAGACTGAGCAGTCGCCAAGAGAATTAGCAGAAGACCTAACCCAATGGGATGGGAAACTCATTCACGCATGCATGCATACACGTAACATATTTTGCATTCCTTTTTGTGTTTTGTGTTTGTTTTTTTGTATTCCCAGGTTTTGAAGAAGAAAAGAGAAAGCGGCAAATGAAAGCCAATCAAAAGCATCAATATAACATCAGCAGTTTACGGATGAGTCCCAGGGTTGAGGCCCATATCAGTATCAATCTAGGGCGAGGCCCACATCAGTAATAGTGTTGGGGTGAGGCCCACATCAGTTTCAGGGCCGAGGCCCGCATCAGTACCAGTTTTAGGGATGATTCCCAGGGTTGAGGCCCATATCAGTATTAATCTGGGGCGAGGCCCACATCAGTAACAGTTTGGGACGAGGCCCACATCAGTACCAGTTTGGGGCGAGGCCCACATCAGTAACAGTGTTGGGACGAGGCCCACATCAGTACCAGTTTGGGGCGAGGCCCATATCAGTAACAGTGTTGGGGCGAGGCCCACATCAGTTTGAGGGCAATGCCCACATCAGCATCAATCTAGGGGCGAAGCCCACATCAGTACCAGTTTGGGGGCGAAGCCCACATCAGTACCACTTTGGGGTGATGCCCACATCATTATCAACATCAGTTTTGTCGGGTATGGTACTCTGGGGGCGAGGCCCATATCTTTATCAGAATCAGTCTGGCCGAGTATGGCACTTTGGAATGGCACTCCGAGAATGGAGCAGGGTTCGAGAATGAACAAGCCAAGAATGGTAATCTGAGAATGGAACAAGGTTCGAGAATGAACAGGCCAAGAATGGCAATCCGAGAATGGAATATGGTTCGAGAATGAACAAGCCGAGAATGGCAATCCAAGAATGAAAAAAGCCGAGAATGGCAATCCAAGAATGGAGCAAGGTTCGAGAATGAACAAGCCGAGAATGGCAATCCGAGAATGGAACAAGTTTCGAGAATGAACGATCTGAGAATGGCAATCCAAGAATGGAAAAAGGTTCGAGAATGAACAAGCTGAGAATGGCGAGAATGGAACAAGGTTCGAGAATGAACAAGCCGAGAATGGCAATCCAAGAATGGAGTAAGGTTCGAGAATGAACAAGCCAAGAATGGTAATCCGAGAATGGAACAAAGTTCGAGAATAAACAATCCGATAATGGTAATCCGAGAATGGAGCAAGGTTCGAGAATGAACAAACCAAGAATGACACTCCGAGAATGGAGTACGGTTCGGGAATGGACCGCCTCACAGTAACGATTCAAGAATGGACCACCTCTCATCAACCCAGTTCGAGAATTGACCACCTCACAACAAAATCAACTCAACTCGGCTCGAGGCAGCAGACGAGGCAGGTAAGTGAAAATGTATTACATAACTTTGATTGGATTGTTCAAAGTCACACACTGCACAAGTCCCATCAAAGTGGGGGCGACTGTAGGCATTGTATTTTTGCATGTGAAACCCGATGATGAGTCTCAGTTGGAGGCACTACATTTTTAGTTAAGGATATTGCGGGAAATGGTTGTCGGAAGGGAATCGGTATTTCGTTAGATCCTTATTCACTTGTTTAGCATCAAGCTCACTTGTTGGACCTCCGTTTAGAGCACCTTTGGCCGAAAAAAACCCGCAAACCTTTTAACCTTGGCCCAAAACCCTTGCCACCCACCTAGCCTACCAAGAGAGGCCCACACGCCCATAGCCCCTAAAATACACACAAATTAAATCAAATATTAATTAAATTAAATATTAACTAAATAAAATATTAATTAATTGATATACCAAATTAAATAAGACATCAAATATAGTCATACCTAATTAAGATAAATCACATATTGTAACTTCCTAATCCAAAATATTATATACTAAATTAAAGAAATATTATGCCTAATTAAAATCAATCATAACCAATTAAAAATATTGACTTCCTAATCTAACAAATTAAATGCCTTATGAACACCAATCAAATATTCAATCTTCCTAATTCACCAAAATTTGTCCCCCCCAATCAATCAAACCCTTTCCTTATCCAACACCAAATCAAATCCTCTCTTTAATGCCAAAATCCCTTCCTTGTGAGACAATGAGAAGCCCTAACCCTTCTCTATATAAACAACACTTTTCCATGACATTCCACCTCTCTCTCACGGCAAAAAGCCAACTAAAACAAATAGAAACCATACTCTCTCCACATACAACACACTCGGTAGCCCCCACAGCCTTCACTCCACCGCTTCAAACTCATCAAACCAGTCTGCCCCTTAACGCACCTCAGCCTCTTCTCCATGCACTCACAAAATACACACACGTAAAGCACCTCCCCTCACACAAACTGACCACACGCCACCCTCACAAATGAACCCTCATCAATAACCATCATAGCCTACAAGCCCCACTCATTAGCCCCCACGTCCCGATAGCCCTCATACACTTCAGCCGCACAGTAACCACCCCTCACCTCACGCACTCATCCCTCACAAACGCCAGCTCACTTTCACGCATAGCCCCCCATGTAAGCCCCCCACTCAACGCCACAATAACACTCACACATGCCTCCCCCCTCACGCGTAGCACCCACAATCAAAGCACCGTACCATAAGCCCTACACCCACCAACCGACTAAACTGTCCCACCGAGCCATCACGCACACACTACCCATTAACCAGTCATATTCCAACAGCCCTTGCCTCACGTTGCAATAAACACATCCCTTACACGCCACTGTCTCACACTCACTTCACGTGGACCAAACCACAGCCCATCCATTACCGAGAGAACCCTCCACAAAACAGCCCCTAAACTAACTTGAAACAATCCCCAGAAACCACCCTAAAACAGTGAGCAAACAACCCCAAAAAATCGCCAAAACAGTCCCCGAAACACCCAAAACAGTAGCTTAATAGACCTGAAACAGTGAGTAGAAAAAAAAGAGGAAACAGCAGTAAAACGGAGGTCAAACAGCAAGAAAAAAAGTGAAACAACTCTAAGCCAGTGAAATGGAAAAGTGAGGAGCTTTAACCCTTCCAATCTCCACGAAAGGCAAGTCCGAAAGTCGGCAAAAAAGGTTAGACCCGAGGGTATTTTTCACACTCGTTTCAGTTTTATTTTTATTATTTATTGAGTATTGTTCGCATGATTATTATGTTAAAATGCATGTTGTGGCCCTTGAGTAGATAAATATGCATGTATTACGAAATATTGTATGTTGTGGCCTTGGGATAAAATGAAAGATGTGTCAACTCTCGCGGTATATCGGATGGAAACCCGGACATAAATTTCATAGCCGATTCCGAATGGACGGTAGTATGATCTGTACTCGGGATACAACTCCACGTACCGCTTGAGTAAATGGCACATTCTTTCATTTTATATTGCTTTGATTTATTTATTATTCGTCATTTAAATTCCGAATATTATTTGTTTGCGCTTCTGTGTCTATTAATGTGAAATTGCATATTTACCGTCATTTTGATATCGCATGCTAGTATCACTCTGATTTATTTGCATTTCTGTATTCATGAATGCTTGCCGTTATAATGATGTATTTTTTAAGGCATGCAAACTCGGACATAGGTTCTATATAAATTTAGATGCAAACTTCATCTTCATGTATGTGAATTTAGGATTATTGTACACTTGGAAAAATATGTTGCTTAGGCTTGGTTAGATTATTGCACAAATCATTTTATTACAAGTGGCATAAGTAAGGGACCATTCCGAACCCAACGGTTTGAGGTCTTCCCTTACGAGGGGTGAGTGCGGCCTTAAATCTTTGTCCCGGTTCACACCGGGTGGCGACTCCATTATTCTCCGGTTTAGTCCCCCGCGGACTACTCCGTACTCCCAATCGGGCCGCGAGCCCGGGACAGCATGCGTCACCCATTTTCTTTGTCCCACAATGGTTCAAAGATATTATATTTGAAGTGTTGAAAACTATATTTTTATAATTCATCGTGAGTCTTTGAATTGTTCAATGATGTTTGATATGATCAAACACGTCAATTTATGGCAATTAGTCCTAAAGTTATTTAATGAATATGATTCTTACTCTTTATTATTCTTCTACGATTCCATTATGATGGAATTGATCAGTGGGAGAAATCGAATCTTATTTGATATGATTCATTTGATATTGAGTGTTACCGAATTAGTTTCAATACTCTTGGGGTTATGCTCCAATTACATTTAGTCATCTCTTTAATTAATGTTCCATTGGTTTCTACAGTGACATATATGATATGTATAAGTAGAAAATTCGAATCTTAAAAAGTTTAAGATTTGAATCTTTCTTTTGTATAAATGTTATATAATTGAAAGAACTTGTGCCTCGAAGCTATAAGTAAAAGTTTATCAATTATTCGATTTAATAGAATATTGTATTATATTTGATCGAATATCTTTTCTACGATCCCGAGAAATAAAATTATTTTATTACTTGGTGTGTAACATCGGATGTTAAAGATTGTAGAAAAGACTTGACTTATTGAAGTCAAATGTGAGAATGATAAACTATAAATGGAACTACATAATTAATTAGATGAAATGACCCTACGATACCTTCTGTATAAATTTAATAGGATGTCAGAATCATTTGCAAAGTATTGATACTTAATGGTTTTGTTGTTTTCTTATCGAAGAAAATTATCCTAAAACTTATAGTGAGAGTGATATTTGATATCAATTTCAGAAATTACCATTGAACCATAGATCTAAGATTGTTCATAGCTTACTACGATAAAGTTTTGAACTTGATTAGGCTTTCGTTATGAATAATTCATAAAATGTGCAAATTATTGCGCAACAAAAGCAAGGTGAGCTTATTAAAGGTTCGACCTTTATAGTATGACAATGAGAAAGGTTATACTAAGTAATCTATTGTAATTCTGAGAAAACTTATCTCTAGTCGCACTAATTGAACAATTAAAGGTCTGTTGGTTAAGTTTATATTAAACTATGTATTTTGGCTAAAGAATGCAAAGTGGCGTTCTTGAGTGATTTCTTCAAATGAGAAATCCGTTGTGGTTTCGTTGTTTGAAGTGTTCATTCTAGAATGGCCGTAGAGCTTGTATTCTGCTAGGATCACAGTTTGATATACTAGCTTATAGAGCCTATTATAGACTCAGATAAGTTTTCTGAAAATTTGTGTTCTCTAATTTTGATACAGTTAGATTGTCTGATTTTATCAAAGTATAGAGAATACATATTTGATAATAGGGTCAGTGGGAGCGTATAAATATCTTTCTAGTGTTATATATCCTAACGATATTATCATTATTAATGCAATAATGAAATGTTAGTGAGGTAAAAATGTTTTACCTAAGTCTTATTTTCTCTATGAAAGCAGTGGGAGTAGTCTCTGTTATATTTGATATAAAGTTTTATATATGATATAAAACTAAGAGACTTGTGAGATACTCTCATTAGTCACGTATTAGATATGATCTAATAAAGAACACAGTAAGACTATCTGTATGACAGTTAGTATAACTGCTTGACAGTTGACGTGTGTTTTATATATATATAGTATTCATCTTTCGTAAAGGATGATTCCTTTGTCTAAAGAGAGATTGATTGGAATGTCTAGTCAATTTTATGCATCATAGGATGATGGCATAATGAATAATATATTACATGTGATTATAGATATCAATTTAATCGTAATAGTTACGAGCTATTTTGATACGCTGTAGACCATAAGATGGATCTTGAAACATGTTTTTTGTGATCTTTGAGATATTAATAATGAGTTTCTTATTCATGGAGAATATTATCCGCAATCATTAGGGTCAGATTAGTATTGAGTCTAAATATGACGTTAGATGGTCTACGTCATATTAAGTCAGAAAAGATGCAGTGGGAGTGTCACCATTGATTCTACTGGATCAGTGGAATCAATTGTAACTTATGAAGTATTGACTTATGAAGTTGTATAGTTACCCTATAGATTAGAATTTTTCATATCAATGTAGTGCTTGCAGTTGTCTCATAGTATTTGGATTTGATCTCTAAATACATAGACAACTTAATAGCTATAGCACAATATTGATATCGCATATGAGTTATATTGATGTAGAACTTGGGTTCTACAAAATATAAATGCTGTTGGTTAAGGAAAACAATTGGGTTTATTAGACAGACTTAATATATTGAAGCAGGTTTACTTGTTGTTGCTTACCTCTTGAGTGCTAGGTGAACTCTTGAGGGCCATGAGTATGTGATATACATTGAGATGTGTATATGATACCGTGGATTGGCACTAGAGCAAGTGGGAGAAATTGTTAGGGTTGATGCTCGGAGTGCCAATCCGGATCGTATTTATATCCGATTCATAAATACGAACAATTCTTTTTCCATAATATTACTTATTTATTGGTAGCACCTCTTGTCTTTTATACACATATAGATGTAATTGTGATTAGATATCTAATTATGATTACATTGAAACTAAATCTGATTTAGTGAAACGTGTATATTAGACAAAGACCCTAGGATTTACAACGTAGTGTGCAGTTACAACGTAGTTTGTAATCGACATTGGGAAGCGTCACTATAAGTTGTATGTCCTTAAATAATGTTCCTGGTCAAGATTTACTAACACGGCTCGGTTAGTAAAATCCACTGAAACCAGTACATGTCGTATATTGTGACTTGGTCTGATGGTTTATCCTAATGAACTATGAGTCTCGGGAGACTCGTATAGACATGTAGGTGTTTATTTCATAAACACTGAACGACTCACTAAAGATTTCCTAATAGATTGTACACCAACGTCAATAGGAATCTTCTCGAGTTGAGCGAGCATAGTGGTCTTTTGACTTGAGATACCATTGTGGATGTATGAGTTATCCTCCACACATTGATGGCAGTCACGTCACCGATCTATTTAAATCATACCTCCGCATGTTCGTTGGGTGTGGACTGATGCTCATGATATCAATCTGTTAGTCATGTGTATAGGGCATAGGCATTCTATATGTGTTTGGGATCTAGTAAATCCATGACCATGGTATAATTTTGGAAATCAGTTCCGAGTGTTATTTAGAGATCGTAAATTTGAAAGTCGACTATATTATACCAAAAGGATTTGACGTTTTTATCTATATCCCATGTATAATATGGATAGCCTGTGATGGAGGGATTATACATATGCAATGACCTCGACTTGCATAGTTTAGTGAGATTATATGTGGTCGTCATAATTCATTAGTGGGTGAATTATGGACACGAAATTAGATTTCGTGACGGATAAAGCTAAACTTAGAGAGTCCCGCAATATGAAGTGTACTCGTTGAGCACTTGGGCAACACGTTATGAATAATATAGATTATTCATAATACTTCATCAGATTAAATCAGTTAATTTGAATAGTTTAATCGGTTAAATTGACCTATGCCAAATTGGTAAAGCTATTAGCTTAGTAGTATAAAATCGGGATAGATTTTTAATTCCGTATATTTAGGCCATCACCCAATTCACCCCCGCTTCAGGGTATATAGAGTTGTACTTGTATTGCTTGTAGGTAATTTCAAACAATACATTTTTTCATAATATTACATATTAATGGTTGCACCTCTTATTTTTATATACGTATTCGATCTGATTATGATTAGATTGAAACTAAATCTGTTTTAGTGATAAGTATATATTAGACAAAGACCTCATGATTTATAACGTATTGCGCAGTTATAATGTATTTTGTAATTGACATTGAGAAGAGTCACTATAAGTTGTATATTCTCAAATAAAGTTCCTGCTCAAGATTTACTGACACTGGTCGGTTAGTAAAATCTGCTGAGACCAGTACATGTCGTATATCGAGACTTACTCCGATGATTTATCACAATGAACCTTGAGTCTCGGGAGACTCGTATAAACGTGTAGGTGTTTATTTGATAAACATTGAATGGCTCACCGAAGATTTCCTAATATATGGTACACCAATGTTAGTAGGAATCTTCTCGAGTCGAGTAGCATAGTGATCATTCGACTTGTAATACAACTATGGATATATGAGATATCCTCCACACTTATATGACAGTCACGTCATAGATCTATTTAGATCAGACCTCCGTCTGCTCGTTGGGTGTTGACCTATGCTCATGATATCTTGCGAGTATCAGATAGAATCCGCCAGTCCTGTGTACATATTTCTGATCTAGTAAATTCATGGTCGTGGTATACTTTGGAAGTAAGTTTTGAGTGTTATTTAGAGATCGTAAATTTATAAGTCAACTTTATTATACCTTAGGTATTTAACGTTCCTATCTATATCCCCGGTACTATATTGATAACTTCGACTTGCATAGTTTAGCGAGATTATTCATGGTTATCATAATTTACGTGTGGGTGAATTATGGACACGAAATTTGATTTCGTGATGAATAAACCTAAACTTAGAGAGTCTCACAATTTGAAGTGTACCCATTGAGTATTTGGGCAACACGTTATGAATAATACAGAGTATTCATAATACTTTATCGAATTAAATGAGTTAATTCAAATCGTTTAACGGTTAAACAAAAAATACATGCATATTGGGCATTTCAGTCATTTCCTAATTAATGTGTATTTTTATTTAATATATGGTTTTATTAAATACACATTAATTAATTTTTAAATGAGATATTTGACCTATATAATTAATATATGTATTTGGATTATTTAAAGTAAATGTGATACATATATTTAGATATTTGTATTTAAGTAATTATTTAATTATTAAATAATTAAAATATAAATATCTAAGTTGATATTTAAATTTATAAATGATTAAAGTGTCAATGTTTGATTTTTTCATTCAAGATAAAGGTTATCAAATAGAATTTGTATTCTCTAATTTGATTAAATGAAATACAAAGTGATCAAAATACCCAATATTTCGGCCAACCCTAGTATTTAAAGTGAAAAATTATTTTTCTCTTTCATAATTCAAGCCATGGCTGAAACTCACTGAAAGAAAAGCTTCCAAAATATTTCTTGAGAGAAAATGATCAAATCAAGAAGAAAGCTTAAGGAAATTAGGAGATTGTGAGGTAATCTTTAATATTCTTAAGCTTAGAAAATTTGTTTCTTGTTCTTGAACATCTAGAATTGTTCTAGGGTTTTTTTATTTCTTAAATTTTGGGGCTTTTTGATTTGGATGATGGATTTGGAGGCTTGATTCATATGTGAAGTAAGATTAAGTAATATTAATATAATATTAGTTCAATTTTTATCATTGATGATTTTTTTCTATTCTAGAGTATTATGGCCACTCTTATAACTCATAGAATTTTTCTTGAGTTCTTCATTGGTGGTGGCTTTGATTGGTGTAAATATTAATATGATTAATGTTGAGAAAATTGGATTAAAGCATGAAAAATGATGATTTTTGCATCCATATCAAATCTAGAAATTCTAGAAAATTTTTAATGTAAAATATATTTTTTAAATGTATTGGATGTGTATTGGGCATTAGAATAATTGCCATAAATTATTTCGGATTGAAAATATAAGAAAACGATAAAAAAACAGCGTTATCGGGTGAGTTTCTGGCTATCAGTGATGGCTATCCAAACAGTGAATTGGTCATTGTTCGGGCAGCCCATGAACTACCCAAGTACTATTGGGGCTTACCTGGGCAGCCCTCATGTGTATTGGTTGGTAGGTTCAGACATAAAGGCGTTTTATGGTATTCATAGAAAAATATTTTCGTAAAAGTTTTGTGGGTTTCTAAATTATTTTAGTCGTTATTTGATATCGAATAGATATGTTTAGGTGAAATATGAATGAATTATTCATATAGGATATTGAATAGTTTATTCGGTAAGTTTAGAATTTTTAAATGTTACGATTTCGCCCGAACTACGCCTTCTGCTGCGCCTGACCCTAACAAAATGGTTTCAGAGCGAGTCTGATCCTACATCCATTACATTTTCCATGTTTGATATATGTTATTTAATCCAATTTTATTATTTTCACATGCATATGAAATTAATTGATTAATTTTGGATTGTTTGACAATAGGAATATCCCCGCTTAATAAGGTTTTAAAGTAACTAGTATTAGGAATACTTGTTTCTTGGTCCGCCTTGTCAGTACGGATACGAATATTTTCCTGATGTTGTAGGTGTATCATACCAAAGTTGTGCAGTTATGGCTGATGGTAGTTCATTTGCGCCAGTAGAACTTGTATGATAAGGGACAAATTCAAGTGAAAGTGGAAATCCTCAACGTGCCAAAACTTTCAGGACTACATCGATAGCTTGAGTTTGTGATTGACAAGTGAAGCCTTGATACGCCTCCTGTAAACCTGTCAAAGCTGTCACAACGAGAAACGATCAGGACCAAAATTGGGAGTCACAGTTACTGTGATTAACAATAAGTTGTCTACCTGTGAATATATGTAGGCGAGAACGTGCCAAAACTGTGAGTCGAAATATATTCATGGGATCCATTTCCCATTATGGAATTCGATTTAATTATTTAATACTCATTTTTCATTGGGGATTACGGTATTACATAAAGTAGTGAGAGACACTGCTGGGTTAAAAATCCATAACTAACGCAGTGTGTACTATTATGAAAATTATCGCTTATGTTTTCCTTATTTTATTATGTAGAAAGAATTAAACTTTTAATTACTGCATGCATATTTTATATATGCTTTTTCTGACTTCACTTATGGTTGCAGATTTGTAGAATAGGTTCTATATTAAGAGTAGGCTTGGATATTGTTATATTAGTCTAAACCATTGGGAACTGTTGTTATGATTTTCTTGAAAACTCAAGATGGTTCTAGATTACTAAGTCACGATAGGTAATCTGAATAGATATCCATTTTAGGATATAATTCTGTAGAGAGAATAGTTTCCTATGCAGTAAGGATTGACGTGAATTAGTTCATATCTCGAGATTCTTGACTGGCATTAAGAAAACCCCATCAGGTATTTTTTTATATGATAATGACGTTATTGGCTTTAGTGACCTCTAGAGGTAATGTGTCCAACATAGTTCTCTAATCAATTATTTGTAATTATTTTGAATAGTTGAAGGAAAATTATAAAGCTAAAGAAAGAAGATGTGTATAGTTGTGTGTAGAGAATGTCGATTCTCACAATACGACAACTATAGGTATTGGATATTAGATCTCACGTCTAGTTATTTAAAATATTATTTAATGAATATTTTGATATATGATATCAGAACTTGCGACTATTAGATAGTGTTTCTTTGTAAACAGTTGTTATATATTTTAATACGACTAGCAGTGTCATTGACGAAGAGATAAATATTAAGAAAAATATTATGTTAAATAAATAACTTAGTGTAGAGTTTCAATCAAGTCCCAAGGATCACAAACATGCATAAAAACGAGTTGAATACACAAAGGAGTAAGGCGGAATACATACTCACATTGATGGGTTTGATGCTAGGAAGAACAAGTTGCGTTTTTGCCCTCCATGAAGCTCGGTTTTGGCCTTCTTGAACTGCAGTGGACTGCCGGTGGGGGGGCTGTTTTTGATGCTCCAAAATCGGCCATGCAAGACTCCATTGAAGCTCCAAGCTTCAAGCTTTCCAAGCTCACAAATTCGTTTCCCTATCACCATAATATAACCCAAGGTGTGCTAGCACTTCTTCATCATCCTTGCTTCTCTTCTTGATTCGGTCATACCAAAAATTTTGAGAAGAAATCGGCAGTGAGCCGTGAGAGGGAGAAGAGAGAAAAGAGAGGGAAAATTGTTTCACTTGAAACCGTAAATGAGAGAGACATAATGTAAAAAGAAAAATGTAATTTTGGTTTATATATTTTCCAAAAATAAAATAAACCATATACAACTTTTCAATTTTCCAAAATACAAAAGTCAAAAAGTAAAAGTTTATTAATGCTTTTTCCAACAACCATATCACTTCTACTTTTTACTTTAAGTCACATCACATCACTTTAATAAAGTGACATGTTGTCAAGTCACATCACTCAAAGTGACAATTGATTTGACGCATGATGTGACTAACGATTTGACGCTTGATGTGATTTGCGTGCCGCGCTCGAATTCGAAATGCGAATGCGCTCGCAATCACTCTCGGGCTCGGGTTCGCTAATTCCAAATTAACGAATTTTCGTCGCGTCGTAATTAAATGATTACGCCTTGCGAATTCACTATTCACGTCGCTAACGAATTAATTCTAAATTAATTCGTTCGCCCGAATTAAAATCTAATTTTAATTCCGTGTCGAAATCCAATTTCTAATAATATATCAAATATATTATTTTATCGATTAATTCCAAATTAATCGTTCTCTCTCTTTAATTAATATTTTATCCCAGATAAAATATCTCCGTAATTAATCCCAGATTAATTTTCTCTCTCTTCTAATTAATCCTAGATTAATTAAAGTGCGAGTCATACATCATCGGTGAATCTTCAGGAAGCGACCCATGAGATCTCCGGATATGTTGGCAGTAAATACGGTCGTCGGATTATCCGAACACGTAAGCACCTCGTACTACGTTATACCGATTTACAAGACAAGGTTGGCTTCTAGCAAAGCGCCATGCCTACCCAATTCTCCAGAAATATTCTTACAGGAATATATATAGATCTGTATCAAGCGTAGTATACCGTAGTATTGTGCATATCGGCCCAGTATCGGATAATCACGTGCTAGGGCTGGGGCTGGATAAGTGTCTACCCCGTCCGAAGCACATGTCGGATGACTGGTAACTAGTCTCTATAATCGGATATGCATGACCTAGTCATAACATCCCGATGGATGCGCAACACTTAAGAGCACTAGTACCGTATCCTGCGTGACATCATCTCCAATATGACTGAAGTGATACTTCCGTCTTGACATCACACCCAATACACTACGACTCTCTGATAAACCCAGAAGTGGTGTACGCAGAACCGGTTAAAGCCCTGTACCACCAAGACCAAAGTCTACCGATTATCGCAAGTATTAGCGATGCAAGTCTCAGGTTAAGACTATACACACCTACCTTGATTTCGGCCTCCCATAGACACATAGTCATAATACCAATGGGATTCCGAGGGGTCTATCCAGAGCGAAGCTGTTTCCCATACCATCGGTGAAACACGACCTCCTATCGCACTTGCATAAGTATCCAATACTTATTATATGAGAACTATGCCGTTGTGCCCTCACAACGCTCACAAGTGCAATACTAGCCTATTCCGCATTATCGATGTCCTGTCTCGATAATACTCCGGCTAGGGATATTTAATGATTAATCCTTCGGGGATTGATACTGTCTCATATCATTCTCAATCCAGGAACTAATCATATGGACCTCTCTTCATTTATATATCTATGGTGATATAATCACAAATGATGAGAGTGCAATTTCCTTGTCACATAGTTAATTTGCTACAACAACACAATGATCTGTGCAAATAGATACGCTATGGGTCATTTTTTCCAACAATCTCCCACTTGGCACATAGCCAGTCACTTGAGTGTCCCACACCCGAACTATGTACGGTTCGCTCAAATTGCTGAGAAAAGATTTTCGTCAGCGGATTTACTTAATTATCGTCTGACGCGATTTACACGATCATCACATCGCCACGATGTATGATCCGAACGAATCAGATGATATAGAAGTATATATCTGGATCGTCGATGAGACCTTTAATTCCTCAGCCTGTGCTAACGCCTAGCTCAGCTGCTAAAAGAACTATATCTAATCTAATTAGATTTATTATCGATCCAAATGGCTTCTATTGCTGCCTCAGCTGCAGCAATAATCCGCATTTGTTGTTTATTCGGCAACAGTTATCTTTCTCGAAATATTTCCAGCTCACTGTCCGTTATTCAAACTTTATAGTACCGCAGTATTTACCGGTTTGGAAACTTGCAGCAGTGATCCTAGTCACTTCAAGTTCTCCTACTCCATAATTTAAGACAGCATCTTTAGTTCTCTAAGATACTAATAGATGTCCTCTAACTTCAATCCAATGACTATCACTTGGATTGTCCTGATTGTGACTCCATATGCTCAAAGCATATGAGACACCATATCAAGTACATTTTAAATGTACAATTTCCCAGAGAGTGTTAACAACTCCAAATCTATCCCAGTAGATCTTTATTCCTTGAATAAAGGTTGTTACTCCCCAGAATTTTACGGAGAATTTCTTATGAAAGCCAAGCTTTCACCGATTGCTTTATGGGAATTTCATTTCCAAGAAATGACATATTATCATTATTTTACATGACATTCATGTCAGTGCACTCCCAATAACCTCCTTATATACACAAGAATCATTTCGTTTTGAATTAAATCATACTCCATTATGATTACATCAAAACGATAATTCCTAGAACCTATGTTTGCTTCAATCCAAACATGGATCGAATAACCTGCAAACCTTGTTTGCTTGTTATTGTACGATAAAACCGACAGGATGTTATAAACATCCTCCGAAAGGTTTCCTTTTCAGGAAATCGATTTTCCGTTAAGCTGTCATATTTCATAAATGAAATACACAGCTTTAGCAAACATTATCCAAATGGATTTACAATGGCAACAGGTAAAAGGTTTCGTCGGAATCAACACAATGTTGATAACTCTACCTTTTCTTTACAAGCCTAGCTTAGTACGTTGGTATGTTGCCTTCCATGTATGTCTTCCTTGAAGACTTATAAAGTACCAATAGGCACAATGCCTTATGGTACATCAACTAGTATTCAAACTTGTTGATATACATGGAATCCATTTTGGACTCATGACACTTTGTCATGATAGGGAGTCGATACCTTGTATCACTACCTCATACGTAATCAGTTGGTATACCTTAAAAGATTAACATCTTTATGAGGTGAGATCAGAAACCCATACCCCAGGTTGTTTTCTGACTCTCTCTGATCTACGCGGTTCTTGTGTACTTGAAGATTAATGGTATAGGTTCATCATGGATGAACTATTTGTGTTCCATTAAGGACTTCGTGCCTTGAACAGTATTACTCCGATTTTCATCGAGTATCACTATCCTCCCACTGACCACTGCATATCGGTATTCCTCTCAGGAAAAACCGCATGGTGAGCAACAATCACATTGTTCTCATGTGAGATATATAAGTACTATACTTATGGTTTCCCTTAGGATAACCTATATTGGCACTTATCCAATTTGGGTCTTTAGTTTGGTATCATCCAAACGTTATGCCTGGCATACCCAAATTATCAGGAATGAGAAACCTCGTTTCTTCCCTGTTCATATCCTCTATGACATCTGTCAAACAGATTTATATGGAACCTATTCTAAATAAGTTATTGCACTGTTAAAACTTATCCATTGAAGGAAATGGTAGCTCAGAGTGACTCATGATTAGCCTTATCATGTCTAACATGATTCGGTTAATCCGTTTGGAAACACCGTCACTTTGACGTGTTCCGGGAGGAGTCCTCATTTGAAAGAATACTATACTCTTTCAAGTATAGATAAGAAACTTATTGCTTAAGTATTTTCCATTATGGTCTTACCGTGACGGTATAATACTATAGCCGATCTGTTTGTCTATTTCGTGTCGAAACTCTAAAAGTTTCTGATTTGTGTTCTTCAAAAGAAACACATAACCGTAACTTGATGCCACATCCGTTAAGGTCACGAAATATTCATGTTCACATCTAGCCTAGCTAGATATGGGCCCACTAACTTCGCCATGAATAGGGCTAACAGATCGGTGGCACTTACACTATTACCAAGTAAACAGTGTTTTAGGTGCTTTACCTAACAAACTAGATTCGTAGACTTTATTTGAATAGTCAAATCAGTCCTAGTATCCACTCTTCAAAAGTGTGGATATACGAGTCTTGTATAATCGTGTCCCAGACAACAATGCCACAAATAAGTCTCTATTGATCAAATCAATTTGAGCTATTTATTTGTCATTTTATATGTTTGAGATTTTAATTATATTCAAAATATAAATTCTGTTATTCACATCTAAATGTGTTTATCTCAGTATCATCTTTATATAATGAAACACTGAGTGTTCTAGAATATAAAGGTTTATCCACAATGGATTAAACACTGATATAGAGATAATGTCTCTAGTCAAACTAGTTACATTATAACAGTTCCTAATTTAAGTACACACCCGAAGGGTAGTTCCTAAACTTAGGTATCTACGGTCGAAACAGCGACTTTCGTCCCGCTTCCGATTCGCAGAGCAATCTCCGCTTGAAGTCAGTATCCTGCTCAAAGCAGATTCTGAACATCAATACATATATTTTATGTACCACACTAAGTATTTAAAATCTAATTTCAATACTAGCTGTGAACATAACTAAGACAAACATTTTCAAAGTAAGAACCTTGCCCTTTCTTTAATTCCTTCGTGTATGCCATATCCAAATGGTAGTCACTTTGGGATATGTCAATTATCCTTTTCAATATTTCAGAAACCTTAGGCCAAGCCTTGGGTTTTTAGAATATCGAAACGATGTGCACCTCGTGCTACATGCCCAATTGCAAACTTTGACTTTATCTCCTCTAGAATAGTCAATTAATTCTCCAAGAATTATAAATTGCAATTTTAATACTTCTTAAATCTAAAATTAGATTTATGACAAGTATATTAAATTAAGCATTAAAGTCATCATCACATAAATCTTCCAAAGATTTTATGCTCTACTTATTTTGCTTAATTTTGGGCTTAAGGTATAATAAGTTATTTTATCAAATAAAGTAACATATTATTTATTCCCATTTGAAAATTAAATCATTTAAAATATTTCAATCCCAGATTATATTTTAAATATCCAACTTTTCAATTTTATCTTGATTACAATAGTCCAACTATTTAATCAACGATTAGTGGTACTATATATATTATAATGATTAAATAGTCCAACTATATAATCAAATATAATCCAAATTAATTAACCTCAATTACATTGATTACTATAATCCAATTATAAAATCACTGTAAACTGAAATTAATTATTCAAATATATTGATTAATATAATCCAATTATATAATCAAGTATAATACAGTCCAACTGTTTATTAAAACAACAATTTAAATATTAGTCCAACTAACATGTAATATAACGACGAATAATTTGAATGAGCGCGTATGGCGAGTAATTGAACGAATATTGCAAATCAATTCTTGCCTCCCACTATTTTTCGTCGAGCCTCTAACCCTCTGTCGAGTACTCGGGAAACCGTGTTTCCTAGTGGGCTAGGATCCCGTTAAATATCACATAATCTTGACTTTGGCCAACAAATTGTATGATAATTAACTAGGTAGATCTCTAAGATCAATTGGATCTCATCCAACTCCTAGATCCAGTAGGTGGACATCCCAGTCCCAAACATATATCTTATATATGCCTATACATCGAATGTATACCCTAACCTTTTTCCTCTGAATCAACTAGGCCTTGGCTTTGGCACAACAAACCTAGTGATCCCAGTCAAGCGCGGACCCATTGACATGGAAGCTTCGTAATCAATGTCTATGGACAAGAGTGGTCTTGACTTTGGCCAACAAATTTCAACTTGGACACGACACCGATATGGAACAAAGCCTCGTGATTAAAACACATCTTTGACGGACAAGGGCTTGACTTTGGCCAACAACCCCTGCCAATCTCAGATCTTGAGTAAGAATCACTCAATGGAAGGAAATAAACGCTTGATATTTAACGAGGGTTTTTTCGCGTGCAATTGGCTACCAATTTATTATCTTTGTTAAGGTCTCATCATCATACACCCTTAAGCATGCATTCAAAAACACATAATAAAGCGAGTATGAATAAAATAATAATGATATGCGGATGGATATTTTACATTGATCCTAGATCAAATCTCTTCTTTTCTCTCTCTCCCGCTAGCACATGTATTTACTTCTACCCTTACACTACACTTCTAAAGAAACCTCATTTACATTGAGGGGAATAGGTGAGAAGAGAATACAAAGAATAGGAGATAAGGCTGGGCTCGCAGGTCCAATTAATAAATCAAATTTATTACAATTTCCAAAATCGCCCCACCCGACTAATATCCATCCATATACATTATTCAAACATCACAACCATGTATTCATACAAGCATGTTATCAATCAATCCAATTAATTAATCTTGATAATTAGTGATCATCCAATGTTCAAACAAAGATTTGATATTGTTCGAGTCAAACTCGTATTGCGAACACGTACTCAAAGCGATTTCTCAAATAAAATTAAATACATGATTAAATCCAATTTAATACGTATTTAATTCTAATTCATTATTTAATTCCAAATTAAATATTACACTTTATAAAAAACCTTTACGACTTAAATTCCAAATTTAAT
Source organism: Zanthoxylum bungeanum (assembly GCA_019454045.1). Taxonomy (NCBI): domain Eukaryota; kingdom Viridiplantae; phylum Streptophyta; class Magnoliopsida; order Sapindales; family Rutaceae; genus Zanthoxylum; species Zanthoxylum bungeanum. Next base: position 44,793 of record SKCR01044627.1, read on the forward strand.
CGTTACGGGTCTCAAAGCCCGATTAATATCCAATATTAATTTAATTAAAGTCTAATGGGCTTTTAATTAATTTCTTGAGGCGTGGACTTTTTGTCAACTCGGGTCAAACCCGCAACCAAAGTCCAATCCGGGAGTTACCCCATAAGCACATAAATTAATTTAGGCCCATTAGGCCCAATTAAACGTTAAAGGTTCATTAGTCGCATTTGGGCCTTTTGGAAGCGGTTTTGGGCCTAATTGGATCCAACCAATTTTGGCCTAAACCAACTTTGTACAACAAAGTCCAATAAACCAATAACAACTTAAAAAGCCCAAATCCAATTTTAAGGCCCATTTTATTAAATTACAAAAATCCAATTTTACAATTCAATTAAACAAAGTGCATAGCATTATTAATTACCCAAATCAAAGTTTCCAAAACATCAAATTGTCCAATTAATCATGATTATCATCAATTAATCATGTCCAACATATTTGATCAAAATCAAACCCAATTATACATGCTAAAGTCTCGCCATAAGGGGAAAAAATGCCCAAATCAAATTCAATCCAATTGAACCCAATCAAACATAAATTCAACATCCCCAATGATTTCTAAGTCATCCAATGAACAAAAAATCAAAAAACCAAGACATTAGGGCCTTGCCAAATTCGGCCATCACAAGCAAATTGGGGAAAAATTGTTCCAAACACTTTTCATCAAATTGATCTAATCAATCATCAATTAAACAACATTCAAGCATTCTAAATCATCCAATTTCATTAAACATGCTCAAAATCAAGTTTACCCAATTTGTCATGCCCAAAATTTAGGGAAAAATGGATCCACCCAATTTTCATGAAATTGATTATGCACAACATCAATTCAACCTCATTCAAGCATACTATACTAAACATTTAATCATTTGATGCTCAAATTGAGTTTACCCAAATTAAAGTTTTGCCAACATTAAGCAAATTGGGGAAATCAATCCAATTAATTTTTCATCAAATTGATTACATATAACTCTAATTAAATCATATACAAGCATTCTTAAACAAACAATTTTTCAAATCATGCTTAAATCAAAAAGCCCCAAATTTAGCTCAAGAACCTTAATTCGTTTTATGCAACCAATAGCTCAAGATACCATTGTGAGTTTCAATCAAGTCCCAAGGATCACAAACATGCATAAAACGAGTTGAATACACAAAGGAGTAAGGCGGAATACATACTCACATTGATGGGTTTGATGCTAGGAAGAACAAGTTGCGTTTTTGCCCTCCATGAAGCTCGGTTTTGGCCTTCTTGAACTGCAGTGGACTGCCGGTGGGGGGGCTGTTTTTTGATGCTCCAAAATCGGCCATGCAAGACTCCATTGAAGCTCCAAGCTTCAAGCTTTCCAAGCTCACAAATTCGTTTCCCTATCACCATAATATAACCCAAGGTGTGGCTAGCACTTCTTCCTCATCCTTGCTTCTCTTCTTGATTCGGTCATACCAAAATTTTGAGAAGAAATCGGCATGAGCCGTGAGAGGGAGAAGAGAGAAAATAGAGGGCAAATGGGTTTCACCTTGAAACCGTAAATGAGAGAGACAATAATAAAAAGAAAAATGTAATTTTGGTTTATATATTTTCCAAAATAAAATAAAAACCATATACAACTTTTCAATTTTCCAAAATACCAAAAGTCAAAAGGAAAAGTTTATTATGCTTTTTCCAACAACCATATCACTTCTACTTTTACTTTAAGTCACATCACATCACTTTAATAAAGTGACATTTGTCAAGTCACATCACTCAAAGTGACAATTGATTTGACGCATGATTGACTACGATTTGACGCTTGATGTGATTTGTGTGCCGCGCTCGAATTCGAAATGCGAATGCGCTCGCAATCACTCTCGGGCTCGGGTTCGCTAATTCCAAATTACGAATTTTCGTCGCGTCGTAATTAAATGATTACGCCCTGCGATTCACTATTCACGTCGCTAACGAATTAATTCTAAATTAATTCGTTCGCCCGAATTAAAATCTAATTTTAATTCCGTGTCGAAATCCATTTCATAATATATCAAATATATTATTTTAATCGATTAATTCCAAATTAATCGTTCTCTCTCTTTAATTAATATTTTATCCCAGATAAAATATCTCCGTAATTAATCCCAATTAATTTTCTCTCTCTTCTAATTAATCCTAGATTAATTAAAGTGCGAGTCATACATCATCGGTGGATCTTCAGGAAGCGACCCATGAGATCTCCGGATATGTTGGCAGTAAATACGGTCGCGGATTATCCGAACACGTAAGCACCTCGTACTACATTTAACCGATTTACAAGATAAGGTTGGCTTCTAGCAAAGCGCCATGCCTACCCAATTCTCCAGAAATATTCTTACAGGAATATATAGATCTGTATCAAGCGTAGTATACCGTAGTATTGTGCATATCGGCCCAGTATCGGATAGTCCGTGCTAGGGCTGGGGCTGGATAAGTGTCTGCCCCGTCCGAAGCACATGTCGGATGTCTGGTAACTAGTCTCTATAATCGGATATGCATGACCTAGGTCATAACATCCCGATGGTTGCGCAACACTTAAGAGCACTAGTACCGTATCCTGCGTGACATCATCTCCAATATGACTGAAGTGATACTTCCGTCTTGACATCACACCCAATACACTACGACTCTCTGATACCCAGAAGTGGTGTACGCAGAACCGGTTAAGCCCTGTACCACCAAGACCAAAGTCTACCGATTATCGCAAGTATTAGCGATGCAAGTCTCAGGTAAGACTATACACACCTACCTTGATTTCGGCCTCCCATAGAGACATAATCATAATACCATGGGATTCCGAGGGGTCTATCCAGAGCGAAGCTGTTTCCCGTACCATCGGTGAAACACGACCTCCTATCGCACTTGCATAAGTATCCAATACTTATATATATGAGAACTATGCTGTTGTGCCCTCACAACGCGCACAAGTGCAATACTAGCCTATTCCGCATTATCGATGTCCTGTCTCGATAATACTACTCCGGCTAGGGATATTTAATGATTAATCCTTCGGGTTGATACTGTCTCATATCATTCTCCATCCAGGAACTAATCATATGGACCTCTCTTCATTTATAATCTATGGTGATATAATCACAAATGATGAGAGTGCAATTTCCTTTTCACATAGTTAATTTGCTACAACAACACAATGATATGTGCAAATAGTGACGCTATGAGTCATTTTGTCCAACACTTAGAACAATGCTTTATGAGATTTTATCACGTAGCATTAGATGTTTATTCCGTATGGTAAAGGATGGTCCTGATACGAGATTACACCACATATCCTTATCCATTTATGAATATTATATTTTGAGAATGTGATTAAATCTCATTTAACCAATGATTTTCATGGACCATAAAATTTACTAAACTTATACATTATATATATGTATTTAATGAATTGTAAATTACTTAAGGTAGTTTCTTTACTTCGTAACTTACTCTATGAGTTGTCATGACTTAGTTACATAGTTCTGATGAAACAAGGATAAAAAATTTTTCATTGTTCAAAGATATTTGATCTGAATTTTGACAACTGTATCTTTAAAATTCATTTTCAGTATTTGAATTATTCAAAGATGTCTGATACAATCAAACATATGAATTTATGGCAATTAGTTCTAAGATTATTCAATGAATATGGTTCTTACTCAAATAATATTCTTCTATTATTCCATCGTGATAGAATTGGTTAGTGGGAGGAATCGAATCTTATCGATTTGATTCATTTGATATTGAGTGTTACCGAATTAGTTTCAATACTCTTGGGGATATGCTCTAGTCCACTGATTCATCCTTTTAATTAAGATTCCATTAGTTTCTACTGTTCCGTATGTGATATGTATAGGTAGAAAAATTAGAATCTTGAAAAGTTTGAGATTTGAATCTTTCTTTTGTATAATGGTTATATAATTGAAAGTACTTGAGCCTCGGAGGTACAAGTAAAAGTTTATCATTTATTCTATTTAATAGAATATTGTATTCTATTTGATAGAATATCTTTTCTACGATCCCGAGTAATAAAATTATTTTATTACTTAGTGTGGATGTTGACCATTGTAGAAAAGACTTGACTTTTGAAGTCAATTGTGAGAGTGATAAACTATAAATGGAACTAAATAATTAATAAGATTAAAGAACCCTTAAACATCTTCCATATAAGTCCAATAGGATGTTAGAATCATTTATGAAGTATTTGATACTTAATGGTTCTGTTGTTTTCTTATCGAAGAAAATTACCCTATAACTTATAGTGGGAGCGATATTTGATATCGATTTCGGAATTTAACATTAAACCATAGATCTAAGAATGTTCATAACTTACTACGATGAAGTTTTGAACTTGTTAAGCTTTCGTTATGAATCGTTCATAAAGTGTGGAAATGGTTTGCGCAGCAAAAGCAAAGTGAGCTTATTAAAGGTTTGACCTTATAGTATGATAGTGAGAAAGGTTATACTCGATAATCTATTGTAGATTTTGAGGAAACTTGTCTCTAGTCGTACTAATTGAACAATTAAGGATATGTTGGTTAATATTAATATTAAAATGTACATTTTGGCTAAAGAATGCAAAGTGGTGTTTTGAATGGTTTCTTCAGATAAGAGATTCGTTGTGATTTCTTTGTTTGAAGAGTTCATTCTGGAATGTCCCTGGAGTTTGTATTCTGCTAAAATCGCAGTTTGGTATACTAGCTTATAGAGCCTATTGTAGACTCAGATGAGCCTTCTGGAAATCTGTGTTCTTTAATTTTGATATCAGTCAGATTTTCTAATTTTATCAAAGCATAGAGAATACATATGTGATAGTAGGATTAGTGGGAGCGTACCAATTTCTTTCTAGTGTTTTATATTCTAATGACATTATCATTATTAATGTAATATTGAGATGTTCATGAGGTAAAAAGTTTACCTAAGTCTTATTTTCTCCTTGAAATCAGTGGGAGTAGTCTCTATTATATTTGATATAAAGTTTTATTTATGATATAAAACTAAGAGAATTGTGAGATACTCTCATTAGTCGTGCATTAGATAAGATCTGATAAAGGACACAGCAAGACTATTTGTGTGACAGTTAGTATAACTGTTTAACAGTTAGTGTGTGTCTTATATATAATATTCACCTTTCGTAAATGACGTTTTGAAAGAGAAATCTATCAGAATGTCTAGTCAATATTATGCATCATAGGATGATGGCATAATGAATACTATATTATGTGTGATTAAAGATATCGATTTAATCGTAATTGTTACGAGCTATTTTGATACGTTGTAGACCATATGATGTGTCTTGAAACATGTTCTTTGTTATCTTTGAGATATTAATAACGAGTTTCTTAGTCATGGAGAATATAGTCTGCAACTATTAGAGTCGGATTATTTTTTAGTCTAATTATGACGTTAGACAGTTTACATCTTAAAGAGTCAGAAAATATGCAGTGGGAGTGTCACAAATGATTCTATGTGTGAGTGGAATTAGTTGCAACTTATGAATTATTGACTTATATGGTTGCATAGTGATCTTATAGATTAGAAGTTTTGATATTATTGTTTTGCTTGCGGTTGTCTGATAGTATTTTGGATTTGGTCCCTAAATACTTAGACAACTTAGTGGCTGTAGCACAATGTTGATGTTGAATCTGAGTCATATTCTTGTATACTTAAGTTCTACAAAATATGAATGATGCTGGCTAGGGAAACGATTGGGTTTGTTATACAAGCTCATTATGTTATAGCAGACCTACTTGTTGTTGCCTACCTATTGAGTGATAGGTGAACTCTTCAGGGCCATGTGTATGTGATACAAATTTAGATGCGTATATGATACCGTGGATTGGTACTAGAAAAAGTGGGAGAAAGTCTTAGGGTTGGTGCTCGGAGCGCCAATCCGAATCGTATTTATGTCTGTTTCATGAATACGAACAATACTTTTTTCCATAATACTACATATTAATGGTTGCACATCTTTTTTTTATATACGTATTCAATCTGATTAGGATTAGATTGAAACTAAATTTGATTTAGTGATAAGTATATATTATACAAAGACCTCAGGATTTACAACATAGTGCGCAGTTACAACGTAATTTGAAATTGACATTGGGAAGTGTCACTATAAGTTGTATATTCTCAAATAAAGTTCCTGGTCAAGTTAGTAAAATCTGCAAAGACCAGTACATGTCGTATATCGGGACTTGGTCCGATGGTTTATCCTAATGAACCATGAGTCTTGGAAGACTCGTATAGATGTGTAGGTGTTTATTTGATAAACACTGAACGGCTCACCAAAGATTTCCTAATAAATGGTATACCAACGTCAAAATGAATCTTCTCGAGTCGAGTAGCATATTGATCCTTCGAATTGTGATACCACTGTGGATATATGAAACATCATCCACACTTAAATGACAGTGACATCACATATCTATTTAGATCAGACCTCCGCCTGCTCATTGGGTGTAGACCCATACTCATGATATCCTATGAGTATCATATAGAATCCGCTAGTCTTCTGTACAAGGCATATGTATCGTGTACGTATTTCTGATCTAGTAAATCCATGGTCGTGGCATATTTTGAAAGCGAGTTCCAAGTGTTATTTCGAGATCGTAAATTTATCAGTTGACTATATTATACTTTAGGGATTTGATGTTCCTATCTATATCCTCGGTATAATATTAATAGCCTGTGACGGAGGTATTTTACGTATACAATGACCTCGACTTGCATAGTTTAGCGAGATTATCAGTGGTCGTCATAATTTACGAGTGGATGAATTATGGACATGAAATTTGATTTCGTGACGGATAAACCTAAACATATAGAGTCCCACAATATGAAGTGTACTCGTTGTGCACTTGGGTAACATGTTATGAATAATACAGATTATTCATAATACTTTATCAGATTAAATGAGTTAATTCGAAACGTTTAACGGTTAAACGAAAAATACATGGTGTGGGACACAGAAACTGGGTGACGCATGTTTTCCTGGGCTCGCGACCCAGTTGGGAGTACGGAGTAGCCCGCGGGGGACTAAATCGGAGAATGATGGAGTCGCCACACAGTGTGAATCGGGAAAATAATTTAAGGCCGCACTCACCCCTCGTAAGGGAATACCTCAAACCGTTGGGTTCGGAATGGTCCCTTAATTATGCCACTTGTAATAAAATGATTTGTGCAATAATTCAATCAAGCCTAAGCAACATTTATTTCCAAGGATAATTTGCTCATAAGTTCACATGCATACATCAAAAGTTCATCTAAATTCACATGTAACACATCTTCATATTTACATACAACCTATGTCCTAGAATTTGCATACAGCCTATTTGGATATAATCTATGTCTCAATTTGCATGCATAAAGATAAATTAACATACGGCAAGCATACGAGTTAATAAACACATTGTACTCATACATGTGGGGAATACAGATGAATGACAAATGCACAATCTTGCGTAATACCGAGAAACAACCAGGTTCATCATACGAAGGGATAACTACTAAGGACAATTATACACGAAATCTGATGAAAAATAACTCATTTCAGTGAGTGCACGTTCGAGTAGCGTTCGTAAACGCATTCGAACGGTAAACAGAAGGTTCGCATTCGTATAGCATTTGAGAACGCGTTCGAACGGGACCGGACCTGATGAAACAAATGCATGCGTGTTCGAGTAGCGTTCTTAAATACGTTCGAACGGTAAACAGAAGGTTCGCGTTCGTATAGTGTTTGATAACGCGTTCGAACGGGGCCAGACAGAAAACATGCGTTCATGCGGCGTTCTGAAACGCGTTCGAACGGGGTTACAGAAGTGACCTCCAAAATGCAGTAAACAACATGACACATTCATGAACGGATGAATAGATGACACCTAATAAATAATAACGGGCTAAAAGGCGCGGCAAAGCATCATGGTAAAGGATTTTAACCCCTCAAAATAGAAGACATTTAATCCGACTTACTAAGCCCATGCGCAATGCAATATGATGCATGATTATGCAAGAAGATGACATACGAAGAAAAGCAAATAATGAAATGAAAGGTGCGGCGAAGTATCGTGGTAAAGGTTCTTTAACCCCTCGAAATGGAGGACCTTTAATCCAACTTACTAAGCCCATGCGCATCACATCATAATGCATATAAAAATAAAGAAAACCATATCGAAGTTCGTATACCCGATTGAACACATCTCACATCCAACCGAATATACATCATCCTGCGCGGCAAAGCATCGTGGTTAAGGATTTTAACCTCTCAAAATAGAGGACCTTTAATCGCACTTACTAAGTGTAGAGTTTCAATCAAGTCCCAAGAATCATCAATCATGCATAAAACGAGTTGAATACAACCAAGGAGTAAGGCGGAATACATACTCACATTGATGGGTTTGACCCATTTTCCTCCTCCATGAAGCTCGGTTTTTGACTCCTGTGAACTGCTGGACTGCTCGGTTTTGGGCTGTGAAATTCCTCCAAGATTCGGCCATGGGAGACTCCATGGAAGCTCCAAGCTTCAAGCTCCAAAAATGGATTCCAAGCTCATAAATTCGTTTCCCTATCACCTATGTGTAACCCAAGGTGTGTGCTAGCACTTGTTCATCTTCTTTGCTTCTCACAAATTCGGTCTAACCAAAAAATTAGAGAAGAAATCGGCAGTGAGCCGTGAGAGGGAGAAGAGAGAAAGAGAGGGAAAATGGTTTCTACAAGAAACCGTAAATGAGAGAGAGAATTATATGAAAATAAAAATGTAATTTTGGTTTATATATTTTCCAAAAATAAAATAAACCATATACAACATTTCAATTTTCCAAAATACCAAAAGTCAAAAGCCAAAAGCAAAAAAGCATTTAAAGCTTTTCAACTACCACATTAATCACTCAAATCAAATGACAACTTGTCACATCACTCAAAGTGACATTTGATTTGACGCTTGATGTGACTAGCGATTTGATGCTCGATTTGACTTGCGTGCCGCACTCGAATTCGAAATGCGAATGCGCTCGTAAATAATTCCGGGCTCGGGTTCGTTAATTCCAAATTAACGAATTTTCCGTCGCGTCGTAATTAAATGATTACGCCTAGCGAATTCACTATTCATGTCGCTAACGAATTAATTCTAAATTAATTCGTTCGCCCGAATTAAAATCTAATTTTAATTTCGCGTCGAAATCCAATTTCTAATAATATATCAAATATATTATTTTATCGATTAATTCAAATTAATCGTTCTCTCTCTTTAATTAATATTTTATCCCAGATAAAATATCTCCGTAATTAATCCAGATTAATTTTCTCTCTCATCCAATTAATCCCAGATTAATTAAAGTGCGAGTCATACGTCATCGGTGAATCTTCAGGAAGCGACCCATGAGATCTCCGGATATGTTGGCAGTAAATACGGTCGTCGGATTATCCGAACACGTAAGTACCTCGTATTACGTTTATACCGATTTACAAGACAAGGTTGGCTTCTAGCAAAGCGCCATTCCTACCCAATTCTCCAGAAATATTCTTACAGGAATATATAGATCTGTATCAAGCGTAGTATACCGTAGTATTGTGCATATCGGCCCAGTATCGGATAGTCACGTGCTAGGGCTGGGGCTGGATAAGTGTCTGCCTCGTCCGAAGCACATGTCGGATGTCTGGTAACTAGTCTCTATAATCGGATAGTCAAATAAATCTTCCAAAGATTTTATGCTCTACTTATTTTGCTTAATTTTGGGCTTAAGGTATAATAAGTTATTTTATCAAATAAAGTAACATATTATTTATTCCCAATTTGAAAATTAAATCATTTAAAATATTTCAATCCCAGATTATATTTTAAATATCCAACTTTTCAATTTTATCTTGATTACAATAGTCCAACTATTTAATCAACGATTAGTGGTACTATATATATTATAATGATTATAATAGTCCAACTATATAATCAAATATAATCCAATTAATTAACCTCAATTACATTGATTACTATAATCCAATTATAAAATCAACTGTAAACTGAAATTAATTAATTCAAATATATTGATTAATATAATCCAATTATATATAATCAAGTATAATATAGTCCAACTGTTTATTAACACAATAATTTAAATATTAGTCCAACTAACATTTAATCTAATGACGAAATAATTTAAATGAGCGCGTATGGCGAGTAATTGAACGAATATTGCAAATTCAATTCTTGCCTCCCACTATTTTTCGTCGAGCCTCTAACTCTGTCGAGTACTCGGGAAACCGTGTTTCCTAGTGGGCTAGGATCCCGTTAAATATCACACAATCTTGACTTTGGCCAACAAATTGTATGATAATTAACTAGGTAGATCTCGAAGATCAATTGGTTCTCATCCAACTCCTAGATCCAGTAGGTGGACATCCAAGTCCCAAACATATATCTTATATGCCTATACATCGAATGTATACCCTAACCTTTTTCCTCTGAATCAACTAGGCCTTGGCTTGGCACAACAAACCTAGTGATCCCAGTCAAGCGCGGACCCATTGACATGGAAGCTTCGTAATCAATGTCAATGGACAAGAAGTGGTCTTGACTTTGGCCAACAAACCACAACTTGGACACGACACCGATATGGAACAAAGCCTCGTGATTCAAACACATCTTCGACGGACAAGGGCTTGACTTTGGCCAACAACCCATGCCAATCTAGGATCTTGAGCAAGAATCACTCAATGGAAGGAAAAGACGCATGATATTTGATGAGGGCTTTTCGTGTGCAAATTGGCAACCAATTTATTATCTTTGTTAAGGTATCATCATCATACACCCTTAAACATGCATTCTAAAGACATAATAAAGCGCATATGATAAAATAATAATGATATGCGGATGGATATTTTACACATTGATCCTAGATCAAATCTCTCACTTTCTCTCTCCAAGCTAGCACAAATATTTCTTCTACCCGTTACACTACACTTCTAAAGAAACCTCATTTACATTGAGGGGAATAGGTGAGAAGAGAATACAAAGAATAGGAGGTGATAAGGCTGGACTCGCAGGTCCAATTAATAAATCAAATTTATTACAACAATTTCTAAAATTGCCCCACCCATCTAATATCCATCCGATATACATTATACAAACATCACAACCATGTATTCATACAAGCATGTTATCAATCAATCTAATCCAATTAATTAATCTTGATAATTAGTGATCATCCAATGTTCAAACAAAGATTTGATTTTGTTCGAGTCAAACTCGTATTGCGAACACGTACTCAAAGTACGATTTCTCAAATAAAATTAAATTACATGATTAAATCCAATTTAATACGTATTTAATTCTAATTCATTATTTAATTCCAAATTAAATATTACACTTTATAAAATAAACCTTTACGACTTAAATTCCAAATTTAATCGTTACGAGTCTCAAAGCCCGATTAATATCTAATATTAATTTAATTAAAGTCCAATGGGCTTTTAATTAATTTCTTGAGGCGTGGACTTTTGGTCAACTCGGGTCAAACCCGCAACCAAAGTCCAATCCGGGAGTTACCCCATAAGCCCATAAATTAATTTAAGCCCATTAGGCCCAATTAAACCTTAAAGGTTCATTAGTCGCATTTGGGCCTTTTGGAAGCGGTTTTGGGCCTAATTGGATCCAACCAATTTTGGCCTAAACCAACTTTGTACAACAAAGTCCAATAAACCCAATAACAACTTAAAGAGGCCCAAATCCAATTTTAAGCCCAATAATTTATTTCAAAAATTCCAAATTTTCCAATTAAATTACCTAAAGTGTATAGCATTATTAATTGCCCAAATCAAAGTTTCCAAAACACTAAATTTGTCCAATTAATCATGCTTAACATCAAGTAATCATGTCCAACATAATTAAATCAAAATCAAACCCAATTTCATGCTTCAAGTGTCTTGGCCAAAGAGGAAAATTATGCCCAAATCAAATTCAATCCAATTGAACCCAATCAAACATAAATTCAACATCCCCTAATGATTTGCAAGTCATCCAATGAACAAAAAATCAAAAATCCAAGACAATATTAGGGTTCATATTTTCGGCCATCACAAGCAAATTGGGGAAAATTGTTCCAAACACTTTTTCATCAAATTGATCTAATCAATCATCAATTAAACAACATTTAAGCATTCTAAATCATCCAATTTCATTAAACATGCTCAAATCAAGTTTACCCAAAGTTGTCATGCCCAAAATTTGGGGAAAAATGGATCCAACCAAATTTCATGAAATTGATTATGCACAATATCAATTCAACCTCATTCAAGCATACTATACTAACAATTTAATCATTTGATGCTCAAATGAGTTTACCCAAATTAAAGTTTTGGCCAACAATAAGCAAATGGGGAAAATCAATCCAATTAATTTTTCTTCAAATTGATTACATATAACTCTAAGTTATTCATATACAAACATTCTTAAACAAACAATTTGTCAAAATCATGCTTAAATCAAAAAGGCCCAATTTTGCTCAAGAACCCTAAATTCATTTTATGCAACCAATAGCTCAAGATACCATTGTAGAGTTTCAATCAAGTCCCAAGAATCATCAATCATGCATAAAACGAGTTGAATACAACCAAGGAGTAAGGCGGAATACATACTCACATTGATGGGTTTGATGCTAGGAAGAACAAGACCCATTTTCCTCCTCCATGAAGCTCGGTTTTTGACCCATGTGAACTGCTGGACTGCTCGGTTTTGGGCTGTGAAATTCCTCCAAGATTCGGCCATGGGAGACTCCATGGAAGCTCCAAGCTTCAAGCTCCAAAAATGGATTCCAAGCTCATAAATTCATTTCCCTATCACCTATGTGTAACCCAAGGTGTGTGCTAGCACTTGTTCATCTTCTTTGCTTCTCACAAATTCGGTCTAACCAAAAAATTAGAGAAGAAATCGGCAGTGAGCCGTGAGAGGGAGAAGAGAGAAAGAGAGGGAAAATGGTTTCTACAAGAAACCGTAAATGAGAGAGAGAATTATAGAAAAGAAAAATGTAATTTTGGTTTATATATTTTCCAAAAATAAAATAAACCATATACAACCTTTCAATTTTCCAAAATACCAAAAGTCAAAAGCCAAAAGCAAAAAGCATTTAAAGTTTTTCAACTACCACATCAATCACTCAAATCAAATGACAACTTGTCACATCACTCAAAGTGACATTTGATTTGACGCTTGATGTGACTAGCGATTTGACGCTCGATTTGACTTGCAGTGCCGCACTCGAATTCGAAATGCGAATGCGCTCGCAAATAATTCCGGCTCGGGTTCGTTAATTCCAAATTAACGAATTTTCCGTCGCGTCGTAATTAAATGATTACGCCTAGCGAATTCACTATTCACGTCGCTAACGAATTAATTCTAAATTAATTCGTTCGCCCGAATTAAAATCTAATTTTAATTTCGCGTCGAAATCCAATTTCTAATAATATATCAAATATATTATTTTATCGATTAATTCCAAATTAATCGTTCTCTCTCTTTAATTAATATTTTATCCCAGATAAAATATCTCCGTAATTAATCCCAGATTAATTTTCTCTCTCATCCAATTAATCCCAGATTAATTAAAGTGCGAGTCATACGTCATCGGTGAATCTTCAGGAAGCGACCCATGAGATCTCCGGATATGTTGGCAGTAAATACGGTCGTCGGATTATCCGAACACGTAAGTACCTCGTACTACGTTTATACCGATTTACAAGACAAGGTTGGCTTCTAGCAAAGCGCCATGCCTACCCAATTCTCCAGAAATATTCTTACAGAAATATATAGATCTGTATCAAGCGTAGTATACCGTAGTATTGTGCATATCGGCCCAGTATCGGATAGTCACGTGCTAGGGCTGGGGCTGGATAAGTGTCTGCCTCGTCCGAAGCACATGTCGGATGTCTGGTAACTAGTCTCTATAATCGGATATACATGACCTAGTCATAATATCCTGATGGTTGCGCAACACTTAAGAGCACTAGTACCGTATCCTGCGTGACATCATCTCCAATATGACTTAAGTGATACTTCCGTCTTGACATCACACCCAATACACTACGACTCTCTGATAAACCCAGAAGTGGTGTACGCAGAACCGGTTAAAGCCATGTACCGCCAAGACCAAAGTCTACCGATTATCGCAAGTATTAGCGATGCAAGTCTCAGGTTAAGACTATACACACCTACCTTGATTTCGGCCTCCCATAGACACATAGTCATAATACCAATGGGATTCCGAGGGGTCTATCCAGAGCGAAGCTGTTTCCCGTACTATCGGTGAAACACGACCTCCTATCGCACTTGCATAAGTATCCAATACTTATATATATGAGAACTATGCCGTTGTGCCCTCACAACGCACACAAGTGCAATACTAGCATATTCCGCATTATCGATGTCCAGTCTCGATAATACTCCGGCTAGGGATATTTAATGATTAATCCTTCGGGGACTGATACTGTCTCATATCATTCTCCGTCCAGGAACTAATCATAGGGACCTCTCTTCATTTATATATCTATGGTGATCTAATCACAAATGATGAGAGTGCAATTTCCTTGTCACATAGTTAATTTGCTACAACAACACAATGATCTGTGCAAATAGTGACGCTATGGGTCATTTTGTCCAACACTAAGCCCATGCGCTAATAACACAATGCATATATAAAAAGTAAAGACAATGATATCGGACTTCCTGTATCCGATTGAACATATCTCACATTCAACCGAATATACATCATCTGGCGCCGCAAAGCATCATGGTAAAGGATTTTAACCTCTCAAATTAGAGGACCTTTAATCGCACTTACTAAGCCCATGCGCTAATAACACAATGCATATATAAAAAAGTAAAGACAATGATATCGGACTTTGTGTATCCGATTGAACATGTCTCACATCCAATCGAATATACATTATCCGGCGCGACAAAGCATCGTGGTAAATGATTTTAACCTCTTAAAATAGAGGACCTTTAATCGCACTTACTAAGCCCATGCGCTTTATCTCATCATTACATAAGCAAGTAACATGCGGAAATCAAGTAACAAATCAAAACAACATAAAACGAAATATGCGCCGTTTACTCAAGTGGTACGTGGAGTTGTATCCCGAGTACAGATCATACTACCGTCCATTCGGAATCGGCTATGAAATTTATGTCCGGGTTTCCATCCTATATACCACGAGAGACGACACACTTTTCATTTTATTCAAGGGCCACAATCATGCACTAATAAGCGACTCTCATGCGACAAAGATGAATAAAAGAATTAAAAAGATAGATGGAAATAATAGGAAAAATTACCCTGAGGTCTAACCTTTTATGTCGACTCTCGGAAGTACGGTGCATGGTCGTCGAAAAAGGGTGGAATGCTCCGCAACTCCTCCGGTTCACAGGTTTGCGTCTTTCCTCGCTGTTCCACTGCTCAAGATACCATTTTGACTCCGACTCGCTGCTGTTTTGACTCTGATTCGCTGCTATTTTGACTCCGATTCGCTACTGTTTTACTACTGTATTTCTGCTGTATTTTGGTCACTGTTTTTGGTGTTTTAGGCTACTGTTTTTGGGTGTTTCTAAAGGCTTTAAGTGCAGTTTTAGTTATTATTTTAGGGATTAAAAGTGTAGTTTTTTTGGTCACTGGTTTAGGTGATTTTTGGGGGCTTTTTTTTTTAGGTATTTCGGTGATATGAGGCTGCTGTATAGGGGGTATATTTCGGTGATGTGTGCTACTGTATAGGGGCTGTTTCGGTGGTGTTTCAGGTTGTAATGTTCTCGGTAATGGAGGGGTTTATGGGGCTGTGATTTTTGGCTAAGGGTGTAGGAGGAGAAGAGAAATATTGGCTGCTGTATGCGTGAATCTAGAGGCTTCTTTTTTTTATGTATTCGTGTGTCTGAGAGGATCCAAGGGTTGGGAGAGGTTGGTTTTTTATAGGCAAATGGGGTAGGGCTACTCCTTGCTTGATAAGGAAATGGATTTGGCATTTAAGGGGGATTTGATTTAGTGTCAAACAAGGAAATCCTAAGATTGGGGGGGACAAAATTTGGTTAATTAGGAAGTCAATATATTTAATTTGTGTTGTTTAGGCATAATATTTGTTAAGTTAGGAATACAATATTCTTGATTGGGAATATAATTGGTTGATTGATTTTAATGTTTTGATTAATTTGGTATATGATTTAATTAATATTTTATTTAATTCCCCATGTGTTAAATATGTGTTTTATTAA
>SKCR01044628.1:0-47333 GCA_019454045.1 Zanthoxylum bungeanum
AATTATACCAAACGATACCAATTCGTACCTCAAAATTTGTGTTGAATTTTAAATCAAAATTCGGGCGAAACTCTTATTTAATATATTATGAATAAATTACAAATCCCCGCAGCAACTATAAAAAAAAAAAACAACAGAGCATAGAAAAAGAGGAATGGCGCAGCTTTCACTTGTTATCTGCTGCAACAATCCCAAGTTTTCCATCTCAACAAAGGTATGTCTCTTTATCTTTCGTTCATTTTGCGTAGCGTTTTTTCAATAATCGAAAGGTTTTTAAGAAACAAAGAGCGTGTTATGTTCAAAGGGAAATGGGAAAGAAGCAAAAATGCAAAACCCAGCTGCATTGCAGAGTAAACAAGTTAAGTTTGTCAAGAGCTTGGCTCCTCCTTTAATGGCTGCAATTTTAGTCTTATCTCCTATCTGCAATGACCCAGGTAAAATTTTACCTCCACCATTCAGTTAGTGGGCTTATTATCTGCTTACTATTGAATATACTTTACTGTTGCTTTTGTTATTGAGAATCCACCTGCGGTACTATTTGCATGTAAATTTCTTCTCAGAACACAACTGGATGCACTTTAATATATTTAAAACATTAAATTCGGTACTTGTATTCGAGCGAATTTATATGAAATTAAATTTTAACCGTTCATTGTTATTCATGCACGTGTGGTAGAAGTTTAACAAGCTTAGCACACCTGACTGAGCTAAGCACTGTGTCCAATTTCTTAAATTTGTTGTTTAACCGTGCGTGGGAATCTTATTATATCATGAATAAGTAATTTTTAACTTTCGAATATGGCTTAACTTCCGTAGATTTGTTCATATACAGTTTGGGTATGTGAGATAAGCAATTAATTCTTGAAGTTCCATAGGTGATCATGTAAAGTTGGATTGTAAGAGAGGTAAAAAAGATTTGTATATTTGTTCCAATGAAGCTCTTTTCTAATAAACAACAGAAGAAAGGGTGTAGCAGTGGCATTGTATATTAAAGGGAAAAAAAATAAGGAAGTGGAATATTTCCCAAGATGTTGCAATGAATTTTATAAGTTGCTTATTTCACTGTATATGGCAATAAGGTTTTTGCTGGCTGTCGACACGCAAGGTAAGAACATCAGTTTCATTAGGAGGTAACCAGCTGATAACATTTTATGTTACTTTGTGTTGCGATTACTACTGATGACTGATTTTATGATGATCACGCTTTTTTTGTCATTATGGTTACCACCCATACAACTTTTGAAGGAAAGTTTATTTTAATCGTATTCATTCTGCAATAGAACTATAGAAGGTGCTGCATCAGATTATGATATTATAACTCTGTTTATTCATTCTCCAATGGCTTATGCCCATCTAAAACCGAAAACATGGTAGTAACAACACAGCAGCTGAAACTCGTTTCAGTGGAAAGAACGCCATCCATTGTGATTAATAATTCTTTTGTATAGCATGAAAGAAAAGCATATTACCATTAGTTGCCATGGTCCAACAACAACCTTATATTTTGTCATTTTTCTCCACAAATTGATTTCTTTGGAACAGGCAACTCTTCATGACTGCAACTCCAGATGTATGATTTTTATGATATAGATTTTATGTTTACCCAGTTTGTCTTGGCTTCTTTCATGCTGCAGTATCACTTGCACAAACCGTGGATATTCAAAAAGGGGTCTCGCTGTTTCGTCAAGCTTGCATTGGATGTCACGATGCTGGTGGAAACATAATTCAACCAGTAAGTCCCCCTTAACTCATGAAATCCAGATAATCATCCTTTTAAATCGCAGCTTCCTCTCTAATTTATAGCTTCCTTTGCCTATCAGGGTGCAACTCTCTTTTTGAAAGATTTACAAAGGTAACAACAAGGCACAGTTTCAACATGAAACTGATATAACTGTGAAGACATTGAAATAGGCCAGATTTGGTACAATATGATAGTCGAAAAACTAAAATGGCAGTTCAATTGGGTTTATTGTTCACAAGACTTTCTTGAGATGATTATATATTCTCTAAGTAGCGTTGAATTCCTTGATATGCTTAATCTTTTAGGTTAACCATTTTCTTTTATCCCTCACTTTTGAGATAATCAAATGGCTGCCTGTACAGAAATGGAGTTGACACAGAAGATGAGATATACCGTGTAACATACTTTGGAAAGGGAAGAATGCCTGTAAGTTTTCATCCAAAGTTTACATTTCTTTTGAACTATTTTTAACTTGGTGTACAAGAAAGGAGAGTGAGTCCTGTGTTTTTACGTAGGGCTTTGGTGAGAAGTGCACGCCAAGGGGCCAATGCACATTTGGAGCGCGTTTGCAGGATGAAGATATTAAACTCTTGGTGCAGTTTGTGAAGTCACAGGCTGATCAAGGGTGGCCAAAGATCGAAACTATGGATGATTGATTCTTACAACCAAACTATGTAAATGTCATTAGTCACATCTTCAGTGTAAGTAGCTTTGCCCTTTCTATATTTAAACTACCAACATGTTGTTTATTCATCTAATTTCGATTACAATGGCTTACGATTAGGAGGATCTAAATCAATGTATATTAATTATTGCACACTGGAGCCAAGGGATATATCAGTTGAACCAATTAAATTAAATCTATATCTATATCTATACTATACTATTAATCCTGATGCAAAAGGATTGCTTTCCTTGATTCAAGTTGTATAGTGAGCTCTCATTATTTTGGGGAAAACTATTAAATTTTGGTTAAGTTGAAATTAAATGTAGAAAGTGAAAAGTGTGTTTTATTAAGTTGGATTCATGCATTTTGATTAAATTGGAATTAAACCTAGAAGGTGTGATGCATGTTTTGTGAAGTGGGATTTAATGCATTTGAGTTAAGTTGGAATTAAATTCTAAAAGTTTTTAGCTAATGGATTTCTTGAGGTTGTTTGAAAAAAAAAAAATTTCTTCCTAATAGCTATTAAATATTTCAAGGGCTATTGAGATTATAAAAGTTTTGAGTTAATGAATTTATTGAGGTTGTTTAAAATTATCAATAAGTTGCATGGAATGAAATTAAAAACATTTTTAGTGGAGAATAGATTTTATTGAAATTTTGAGCAAACTTTCAAATAATTATAAGTGACAATTATTCATTTGTTGACATTTGAGCCATTGTTTTGGCTATAAATTGAGAGCTAATTGATAACTCAAATCATCCCCAACAAGAAGCTCAAAGTAAGAGAACTTATAGAGTATAGTTAGTTTGTGAGATTTTTTGTACAAATTTTGTAATATTTATAAATTCTATTGAAGCAGTAATAGAGAGTATTTATTTTCCTCAAAAAATATTCTTTTATAATCAGAGAATCACAACACAGCTTGCTGCCATTGTTTAGAAAAAAATTGAGGGAAAAGAATTTGAGATTATGAGGGAAAAGGCTATTTATTTGTTTATTTGAAAATAAGAAAAAAAAATTTTGAACGCCCAAATTTAATTAAAACAAGTTTTTGAAATCCCCACAAATGATAATTTTCCATGACTTAATTTACTTGATTTAAGTAAATTAAACTCAACTTTATGAATTTTTTTTTTTTTTTTTGAATTAATAGAAATTTACTTAATCCGAATGTCGGAATTATATCCTTAAATTATTTTCCCAAAAATACCATTAGATTTTATTCATTCACTACCTTCAAAAATATTGAAAATAATAAGTGAGATTTTTATAAGCAAAAAAGGAAAGAAAAAACCTATATGATTGCACCTTATAGAAATAAAATAAACTAAAAATCATGAAATGATAGGGAGATGAAAATAGGTATCACTAAATCATGAAAAGGAAATAAGAATCATGAAATAATTTCTTAATGTGATAATTAAGAGAAAATTTGTTGTACCAAAACTTATAGCATGCATCATTTGATAGAAAAAAGAGAGAGAGAAAGAACACGAACGATAGTCGGTTCATTATTATTATTTTTTTTTTGAGTTAACAGAAATTTACTTAATCCTAATGTCGGAATTATATCCTTAAATTATTTTCTCAAAAATACCATTAGATTTTATTCATTCACTATTTATAAGCTAAAAATAATAATTAAAAA
This sequence comes from Zanthoxylum bungeanum, assembly GCA_019454045.1. Taxonomy (NCBI): domain Eukaryota; kingdom Viridiplantae; phylum Streptophyta; class Magnoliopsida; order Sapindales; family Rutaceae; genus Zanthoxylum; species Zanthoxylum bungeanum. Next base: position 4,058 of record SKCR01044628.1, read on the forward strand.
CCTCTATGACCGCACCTTATAGAAATAAAATAAACTAAAAGTCATGAAATGATAGGGAGATGAAAATAGGTATCACTAAATCATGGAAAGGAAATAAGAATCATGAAATAATTTTTTAATGTGATAATTAAGAGAAAATTTGTTGTACCAAAACTTATAGCATGCATCATTTGATAGAAAAAAGAGAGAAAAAGAACACGAACGATAGTCGGTTCATGTATCATTTTCTTTTTTGAAATCGTTGGAATTCCCACCATCAAATCACCACTTACAGGTTTAAGTGAAAGTAGGTAAAATCCCCGATTGTATCATATTCTTATAAGAAACACATTTTCTGGATTTGAACTCAAAACCTCAAGATGAGATCATAAACCTTATACCACCAAATCACCTCCCCAAGAGCAGTTCATGTATCATTAGAATTTGACATCTTACCAAATCTATGGATTAAAGAAAAATAACTATGTTATCTAACAACTAATAAAAATTTGATGATTTTTTTTTTTTAATACACATTGTTGATATATCAAATTGTTTTTTCTTTTAAGAGATATATATATATATTTTTTTGTTTATTTATTTTAATTGGATTGGTTTTCAGCAAAAGTGGACACTTAAATTTATCGATATTTCAAGTCAAAACATTAAAAAACATGATGAATTTGGTATCACCTTTTTCTTTCTTTTGGTCATGGAATCTAATCTAATTAACTTTATGCCCTAAAGTTTGGTAATTCATTCAACTCTTGGTACTAAAAAAGATTAACATCCAAAATGGGAAAGAGAATAAAACTCAAATTCACTTTTTTTTTTTTTTGGGTGGGTTTAGGATTATTTTTAATCAACCAATGTTCGCTCGACATGTGTCACGGGATGAGAGGTTGATGGGGTCAATCTAAGATGGGAAAGTAATTACATCATTGTCACTTGTAGTTAATCCATCTTAATCATGATTAACTTTGTACATTGATTTGAACTAAACATGTTTGCAATGGCCATGGATATATATAATTTACTAGTTTATATAATTAATTATGACATGATCAACATAGGAAACAAAGAAACATAATCACATTAGCATGGACCCCAACAATTTGTTAATTTAATTGATGAAGAAAATATAATCTATATGTAATTAATATTTACATAAGAAATTTGATTTATATATCTTAAGTAACCTATCTCTATATTTATTATTAAATGTCAAATTGGGTTGCGTAATTAACGGAGTAAAGTTTGGAAAAAGGGGGCTAAGTTTGATTATTCTAAGCTCAATTTATGGTTAATTTAAAAGTTCAACGTGCTTCACTTGGAAAATTTGTGCCCATGTGTTATCATATTTAAAAAGCATTTATATATAATTATATATGTATGTGTGAACATTTATAATTGCCCATGGGATAATCAAACGAGTTGGTTTTCGAGTATTTAATAAAAAAAAAATATGTCGTGATAATTAATTAATAATTATACATGAGTTGATTACTCTTAATAATTAATTAATCCTATATATATATATATATGCTCTTACTTTTTAATAAAAGAAAGCAAAAAAGATTCCATGAACAATGGAGACGACCATTTGGAGATTGTAATGAAATTTGATTCACTCAATTTAAGCTTTTAGAGATAATAAAAGACGAACTAGGAATACATTTTCCAATAAGATATTAATGTCAGAGAAAGACAATCCAAAAAGCCAACTGTAGTACAAGTTGTTCCCCCCATCCCATGTGACTTACTATTGATGAGCTTTGCATTTCATCTTCTTCCCATCCATCAACTAATTTTGAATTTGGATTTAACAATTTCAATTGTTATATATATATATATATATATTGAATCTGGTGCAAAGTTGAATTTGTGTTAAATTTTTTATATTTATGATTGATAGTTATTAAGTAAAAATTTAATTATAACTGATCAATTTTAACCGTTAATTATTATTAAAACATATGTGATAAAAAAATATTACAAAAATTAGAGCAACTCAACTCAATCACTAAATTCAAATTCTTATGAATCAATGGTGGCCTATAAAAGTATACCCACATGAATTGAAAAGGCCAAAAAAAAAAAAAAAACACAATCACAATCACAATTTTTATATTGTTACTTTCTTTTTTTCCTTCAATTAGAAGAACCACCCAAAGCTAAAGACAAAGACGATGGCAAGCAAGCATGCTCATCAACTGATTCCACCAACCTGGCCAATTCATGCCCTCCATATAAATAAATAAAATGAAACCTTATTTACTGAATTAGTTGCATTGATGTAGAGACTAAGATGCCCGAATGAATGTGGTTTGGTGGCAAAGAGTTTATGACTTAATTGACAGATCTTGAGTTCGAGTCCAAAGAATGTATTTTTTATAAGAGTATGAGATAGTCGGAGATTTTACTTGCCCTTCTTAAACTCGGGTCGGATGATTTAGCGACGGGTTTACGACGTTCAAAAAAAAAAATGTAGAGACCAAGATGTCACTAAGCACATGCCATGGCGACATCCATTTGCAGCTTCTTTAATGCAAAATGTGATTTTTTATGTAGCCATAGATTGATTCGTAATCTGAGTATATGGAAGAGAAGAAGATGAAGAAGAAGAGTAGATTAGGAAACCCTAATTGATCCCAACAAGTAGTTAGGTTAAATTTCAGAAGCTATAGAAATCTTCTATATGTAATCGTGACAAAAACAGACACATGCAGCACTAAGTTTCCAGGTTGTAATAAGGTTACCATATATGGTTCATTATTATTCTCATTATCCTTTTCAATTATAATAACTAACCAAAAGTAAGCTACACTTATCATCATTATTTTAAAAATCGGATCGATAACTGAATCGGTAATCTAAAAATTTAAATGGATTATTTGTTCGACCGATTAAACCGACATAATCAACTTACATCATAAATAGTTTTAATAATTTAAAAATTATTTAAAAAATTTTTATTTTGTTTTTTAGTTTAATTTTTTTTATTAAAAGCTGGTCAGATTGATTTTTTATCTCAGTTTTTAGGGTTCAACTGTTCCAAATTTACAAATGATTCATGCTTCAGCTGATCCAGACTTACATATGATTTTTAATTTGAATGGTTCGGTCGCCCAAATAATATTTATCAAATAAAATAATAAAGTTAGCTTGCATCCAACTGTGATTGAACATAAAAAAAAAAAAAAAAAGAACCAAGTTTAAACTAGGTTTAAACTGGCTAATTAATTAATAATTAATAACAATGTTAGTGGTCCCAAATATTGATGCCATATATGTGTTAGTCATGTTAAAAAAGGTATCATTATCCTGAATTAATATAAATTCAACACAACATTGAAGGAAGAAAGAGAGAAAATTAATAAAGAGGTCAATGTCAATAGCTGTAAGGGAAGTAATAATAATAATAATAATAATAATAATATGGATCAATTAAGGACCAAAAGCCACCATTAAATACTCCCCCCTCCCTATCTCTATATATAATCTCTCTCTATATGTATATATATATATATATATATAAATTGATATAACAAAAGAAGAAGAGCTGCATTTATATATAAATATTAAGGAGAGAAGGAGAGAGCAGCATATATATATATATATATATATACAGAGAGAGCTAAAACATGCAATATGCCTCATTCTGATTTAATTTTAATTTCCTTTTTTGAATATTAATGAAGACAGCTTCTGCAGCTTTCTTCCTTAAAGACCTTCTCATCCATCACTTCCCATTGGAATATTCATTTTGTTTTCTTCTTCTTCTTCTTCTTCTTGTTTGGAATTCATGTTGGTTTGAGAGATTGAAGCTGCCAGCATGATCTGATAAATAACCACCCTATATTTATATATATAATTTTTGATATCCATGGTTTTGTTTTTTGTTTTGCCTTTTGATTAATGTAATAATTGGGATTAAATAATCCTAAAATTAAGAGGGAATTGAATGATAAGGTAGAGATATATTTAAGGGTTTTGATTTTTAATTTAGGGCTAGCAAAGAGACTGTAATTAATTAAGCTTCATATATATAGATATATATAAGTATATATGGTTCCATCAGGTCATCTTGCAGCTTCAATTACTCATTCACCAACAATTTATACAACTTGAATCTATTGCCTTCCCATCTCTGCTTCAATTCAGGTAATTAATTTTCATATTCTTCATTTTATTAATTTATACTTAAGATTGCTCGATGTTCATGTTCTCAATACTAATATATATAGGTTCAAACCCCGCTTACATCAGAATCGGCTAGGGATTCAATTTGTGCAACGTTAAAAAAAAAACAGTAGCGATAGATGTACTCGCTAAGTACAAAATAAGTATAGAACGATAGATTCAAACTAATCAAGTAATTAGCAGTAATAGAGGTTGTATATGTGACAAGTTATTTAATTAAATTTTAATTTTAATTTAAAAATTACAGTTTCATTCCATACATACACAGTTTTATATCACTGTGCCAACCTTTTTATGAATATTATTGGAGACTACTACTTGTGATACAGCCAAATAAACTAATTAATGTAATAATATGTAAATAGAATTTCTAGTTCAAATTTATGTTGGTTATTTAATTATTTATTCATGTGATTTATTTATTTTTTTTCTGTTTTTGATTATCTTTATACATATTTATTTATCCATCGTGGAACCTTCATTAAAGATTAGGTAAACTCAGATAAAGAGAGGGTATTAATTTTTTAATTTATCATTTATTTATATATATTCCTATATTTTAGCAAATACATTCTAACCTATGTTATGATTTGAGAATTGTTAAACATTTACATTGATCGGTTTATGAAAATAATAATTTTCTAATTTATCGATTTTTTTTTTTGGGAAAATAATTCAGTTGAAATTTCTTGGTTTGAGGAATTATATTCATTTTAGTGAGTGGTTATGGTTATATATTTGGATCAATATTCTATCATTATTTGAGTTTTTTCTGAACATTTATTCAAATGTTTGATTCATGGTTTAATAAATAAAAAATATATAAATATATAAATTTTAACAATATATTATCAATAAAAGACACGATATAAAATCATCAAAAGTGCAAGAAAGCTGATTTGGAGAAAATTCTAATCTTATGTGCATATTTATGTTAAGAATTAGGATTTTTTTTCATAATCTTTCTTCCCAATTTTTTAAGTGCTCTTTTATATTTATTAGCGTGGGTCCGTTCTTTGCGTTTCTATAATAATAAGAGAATAAATCTAATTATGAATAAAATTGTATTTCTTATATAAAAGAATAATTTCTATAACATTTAACAAATAATAATCATCAAAAGTCATGGTGGTTGTACCAAAAAAACAATATGATTCATGGGCAATTAATAATATATGGTCCATGCTAAACCCTAAACCAAATGACAGTTTGCTCATTATTCGAAAAATGATTTTCAATGACAACTATCATAAAAACTATTTAATGATAGTTTTAAAAATGTTATTGAAAGTCATTTTTTAAAAGAATGTAGATGATAGAAAAATGACTTTCAAAGTTCTTGATTAAGGTCCATGAATATAAAATCACACCCACTTCTTCTAATCTTATATATTGGAAGTAGATCCGGCCACGATTCCGGTTCGAAATCGAAACCGAATCGAAAGGAACCGGACCGGTTCGGTTCTGATTTCACAAGAGTGGAATCAGAAATCTTCCTATTTGATTCCGATTCGGAATCGAATTAACCGGACGGATGGCCGGATCTAATTGGAAGCATCATTAATTACAATTACTCTTGCACAAGTACTAGAATGAAAGTTTCTTATATAAATTCATAAACTAATCTTCTTTTTTTTTTGTATGATAAAGTGGAAAGATATTTGAGCATTATGGTCAAGTTTCTTTTGTAGTTTCCATTCAACTGTAGCTATGCATGACCAACTTTTGTTGACTAGGCTTTACATACTTTAAAAATCACATCGCCATCAGTGGTTGGCTTTGCCAGAGCTTGTCAAGGGACAAAAACAAGACAAGGGACTATATCTATTCAACTACCATAATTATTTTTTCCCATTTGGTAATGGGTCTCAATTAAACAATTTTTTTACCTTATTGCTAATCCTTTCTTTTCCTTTGCCAATAATGATATACAAACAGAAAAAGTACATATAAAATTATACAAAAACATCCAAAAAAAAAAAAAAAACCTTTATTACAAGACAAAAGTTATATCATTACAAACAAAAAAATATATATATATATATTTTTTAATTATGTGTAATATGATGTGTATTTTTATGTATATTTATCATTTTTCCGATAAGACGTGGGGATTAATTATTGGGGTTGGTTAGTTAGTTATCCTTTAATCAGGGTCACTTTCACAAATCAACTTGGCAAAGCTTCATCATTGGTTATGGCTGATTGATTGGATTTATCATCCCAATGGCATCTCAATTACCTCCCTAACAAGTAATCATAATTAAAATAAAAGTTTCAAGGGGCTCTTGAATTGAACCCTCCTGGATGTTTTGAAGTGAGATTGGTTTTGATTTTTTTAAAATAATAATAATAATAATAATAATAATCAAATAGTTCCCTAAAAAGCCAACAGAAAGAATCACTAATTCATCATTACCATGAAAATTATATTACAGTGTCCTATGTTTAATAACCAAACCAGACCAAACCAAAAAAAAAAAGGCAAATTTGGATCATCAACACATCAACAAGAGACTTTTTATAGTGCTCTAGATAAATCATTGAGCATCACCAAGATTAACATTTAAGCTTCTTTTTTTTTTCTTTTTAACCTTCTGATAGCTGTTCTGTTCATACTCCTTTTAGGAGTGCTTTTTATGTTTATGGTACAACAATTTCAACATAAGAGTGATACAAATCAAAATAATATGAAGTATTTAACATGGGTACTGCTCTGCTGCCTAGAAAATTTTTCCTACTAAATTGTTTTGACCCTCAAATGTAACCTAAACATGCAAGAAAAATAAGAACAATGACTCTGTTGTTGAAGGCATCACCCTTAAGTTTCTCTTAGCAATCGACATTTAGAGATACTTACAATTGAGGATTTGAAGGCCCTGACATTCCGAAGCCGGAATAGAAAAAACACCTGGTGGTGACCTGACATTTTCCGGAGCATACGAGTCAATTCCCCCTATTTAGTTGGACTCTTCAATATTGCATGAAGTATCTGAGTGCTTTCTTCTCTTAGGCTCGGGTTCACCTAACTGTAATGAAACATAAATCTCTTCATCAGGGCCGTTCCTCAATGCTGAGAGGCTCTTTGATCCCTTGTTTTCCCGTTCGTTGTTTTTATGCATTGGAGATCTATTAGTGAAACTAGGAATGAATTGATGTTCCACATTTGAAGATGATTCAATCCCATCTTCTATATGAAACTCCGTGTGGATGACGAATGGTGGAGTGGATCCTGGCTCAGATTCACCATCGACCAAATCTTGCTGGATGTTCAAATTAAAAGGCTCAAATTTTTCTGCAGTTTTTTCTTTACATGGAACCCGCTCTGGGGGAGGTGACTCCCCGACTGTAGACTCAATCCCTGCAGCTGAAGCTTTTCTTTGATCTTGCACTGCAGCTACAGTATGGAGAAGAAAACAGAATCAGTTACAAATGAAGTTAAAAAAATGCCGGGACTGGAGACAAAAAAGGGTCTACCTTTTCCATTTTCCTTGACACACTTCTCTGCCTCATCACATTGTTCTTAAAACTTTACATCTACTTGAGAATATTATAATAAAAATTTAAAAATGGGGAGTTGCACAAAGATTCAATTGTAAACAATCATTTCCATGTAGCATTTTATTAGTTGACAGTCCGCATCATTCATTCTTATTCCACTAGCAGACAAAGAGACCATATCCAAACATACAACTTAAGCAAAGATAACAATTATTTCAACATTTTGCAGTTTCTTTAGTTACCAATCTTCAGAGTATGAACATCACTTAACTGGCTTATTAATTGTATGCATTTACAATATCATATTTATTCATGTTACTAAAAAGAATCAGATAAAAACTGGTTTTAAAGGATTCACCAAAACACAATTTAAATATCACTAATTGGTTCGGAAAACCAACCTTGAAACCTTTCATTGGTCGTGATGAGATCAAGTTCAAGGAGATCAAGAAGGCGGCCAAGGTCAACTCCACTAGTCCAGTTTACTGGGGTCTGACCAACTTTCAATTTTAACCGACCCCGATTAGCTGTCCCACCCCAAATGATCCCAACAGGCTGTGGCTTCTCCCCATTTTGACCTGTTAAGAGAATGAGGCTTCCGCTATCACCTTCAAGGTCAAAAGTCTGCTGGTTCTCACCAACAACGAGAAAATCAGTAAAGAAACAAATCCCTTTCTCGTCATTGTATTCAAGAGCATAGGCCATTATGGTCCCAGTAGTCAGGCCAGAGCTTCTTCCCACTTTCATCACTTGCCTGCCAATGAGACTGTTAATCGGAGACTGCAAGTCTATGATGTGGACATCACCGATCTCACCCACGCCTTTCACAGATGTAGTTACATTGTTTGGATTAAAATCCTCTGCAAATGGAATAAAGGCCCCATCTGCTCGTACGAATGTTTCTGCAGGGGTACCAAACAGTAATGGGCATGTGTGGGGGTCAGAACAAAATGTGAAACCCATTAGCAAAAATTTAAGTAATAGATGAACATGTTTAAGCATACTACTCAGATATACAAGGCACTATTAAACAACAATTACATCCCATGCCAATACGGCAATACGTCACAAAACCTAGAATGAGCTCAACAGTTTAAGCTAAGCATGAAACTCAATGATCACGAGGAAAGAGGACCCTCAAAAAATAGACTGGCAGGGAAAAAAAGAGCTGCCCTCCTTCAATGTTGCAAATTTAGTAAGTTTAACCTAGTCTATTTCAGAATATTTATTGCCCCAATATTATGAAAGCCTGCATAAGCATTCTGCTCTTTTAAGGAAATTAACGAAGTCTAAAACTCATCAAATGGTTTACCAACTCAGTTCAATTTTCACTCCAGATTCATGATTTGAGAACAAGCCAATATATTACTTATGATTTTCAATAATGAATACAGAAATAAATAATGATTGCGACAATCTGGAACTGCATTACCTGGATTTGTTCCTGCAAAGATGTCATACCAAAGATCGTCTGTGATAAATGATGTTGCCCTCTCCACAGCACCTAGATAAACACCAGGTCCAAGGCTGGGTGGCAAAGGATGAAACATTTTCTGATTTGGGTAGTCCAAATCAACTGCGACATGTCGGTTTGTGAGAAAACCAACTTGTTGATTTCCAGTCCGGCTTCTAACAATAGCTCCCAAGGTCCCATATGTTTCTTGGCTAGCAACCTAAAAACAGAAGCAATGTGATTCCAAGAGAAAAAGTAAAGACACATGTAACAAAATGTATAATAAATCACTACAGTAAATCAAAAAAAAAATGAAAATGCATACATTAAAGGCTTCACTTATTCTACAGTTGCAGGCCATAACATTTAGCTAAAAACTACATATAATTTCATAATGATATACTACACTGGTTGACATAAACTTTCTAAAGTGGAATTTTATAAATGCTAAACCTAAAACCTGACATGAAGGAAAGAAAAGAGAGAGAGAGAACTGAACAAGTCATGTTTCCAAAATTTCACAGCCAAGCAAAACTGAAATTATGTATAACTGCAGCAATTAACACCTTGCTACCCTTGTAGATTATGTCGATTCTTCTTGTTCAAACAAGTACACGTTACATTCAGGAACCCATGGGGGCTATAAAATTTATTTTCCCATCAGAACGTTTAATACTAACAACTGCAGTTAGTAACAACTTAATTAATTAGCAAAAAGAAAAATTGTCACCAGCTGATTGCCTATGCAGAAATTTCATAACCTGTGGGATTTCAAAAGGAATGACTGGATCTACCATTTTTTGGGATTGGTATCATCTCATTCCTTAGCATTTGCAAACCTTCCGCTCTAAAGTGGTCCCAATGCCATCCCTTACTAAGTATTACTCAACATTGGACGACTAGGTCAGAATCCTACAGACTTGTTTATTAGCTCAAAAGCAAACCCAATATGCATATTAAAAAAGAAAGTGTAAAAAATTAAGATTACAACCATGTCAGTGATAATCCTCCATCTAAGATTACAACCAACCATGTCTCCAGGAATAAATAGGTGCTGGTTTTGATTTTTATGTAAACCAAGGAGACTATCACAGATCCATATCAGATTAAGTTGAGGAGTAATATGACAAAGTTGGTGACTTTTATGATTAACAAGAGAACACTTATACAATAAACATAGATTTTAGTCCATACCATAAGGTGCACATTGCAAATTTTAAGGATCTCTTGTCCCAACCTTGGATGACATCTTTGAAAAAAATAACTTGAGCAATAATATGGAATACACAAACACAACGCTCCAGAAATGAAACTTTGAGCACTGTGATAACTGTATATTATCATCACCTATGTCCACAGACACAGTTCGCTTATCTGAAAATACCAGATTTCACCCCCAATTTACATCTTCTTTGGAAACATGGCTTTTACTTTGCCTCCACTGCCATAAAATGTTGAATTCTGGTTTAAAAATAAGTTTCCAGTATTGATAGTAAATTTGGCCACCAGGTGATTTCCATTTCCTGGAGCTTTAGTTATGCTCTCCAGGCTTCAACTGCAGAGGACATAGTTCATATACACACCTCTTGGATGGTCAATCCTTTTCAAACTATATCCTGATACTACTCAATGACAAGCCTTCCTATCAATTGTTATTTATCAAGATAAAGAAAATGCAAAATATCAAGCTCATAAGCCCTAAAATAACATGCCCATGAGCTGACTTCAAATTAATTGTACATCACTAACAAACACAAATGATTTCCATAAAGTCGAAAATTTTCAATCATCGGTGTTTTGTATTCCAACTTCTTTTAATTGCTTTTCACTTCTATTTATCCTTCATAAAGTGATGTAAAATCAATATGAGACTCAGGATTTTTATTTATTAAAGAATATTTGTTTCCATCAAGTAATTTTCTTAGTTAGTAGTAGATTTCTTATGTTGGTGGTTACGGTTTTATATTTAGTAGTTGATTTTAATTAGGATTTAGATTCTTGTTTTGTTTAGGATTTAGTCACTATAAATAGTGACATTGATTTTATTTTCAGTAGACTTGAATATTTGAAAATAAAGAATTGCTTGTTAGCAACTCGCCTACGTGGCCCTCCTTCCTCTCTCTTTCCCCCTTGTTCTTCCCCTTCTTCCCTATTTAGTATTTATGTTCTACTACTTGTTCTATTGGCTTATTTCCTCTCTGTCCTTTCCTATTCTATTTCTTTTTCATTGTTCCGCATCAAATTAGCATTAGAGACAAAATCCTGAATTTTTTTTCCAAAGACGAAAATCCCTAAATAGAACAACAAACCTTCACTCTAAACAATTGACAACCAACACAGCAACCCTAGCCACTGCCAAAACCTAACCCCAACCACCCCCAAATAGCAAAGGCCACAGCATTCATCACCAAACCACCACCATCAGCCACTGGCCCACTGCCATCTGTCACTACCACTTCCCAGCACCACCAGAAGGCAGAAACCACCACAAGCTATACTTTAAAAAAAAAAAAGTAAACCCTACCTGCAACTCCAGTCACCGCTACTGCTGCCACTCCAGCCACCTCACAGCCAACCACAACCACCAAAAGACTCCCCCACTGCCGCTGATCAAACTCCGACCACTTGCCACCCTTAGGCAACCACCAGAACCACCACGCAACAACCTTACCCATGGAGACAATTATGAATGACCACCCCAGGAATGTCTTTTCGTCCATGGAGACAATTATGAATCTTGTCTTGGAAGAAATTGATATGATACCTCCAGAACCACTATCCCTTATCTTAGATTGTGTGAAAACAGACAATAAGGGTGTTAACTATTGCTTGGACGTTCGGGGAGAAAGTACTTCGAAGATGTACTGCAACTACTGCTGAGATTGAGAATGTGCAGAAAGTTCCAGTTGTGGAAACCAAGATGATCGATATGGTTATGCCTATTCCTATTGAAGCCAAGAGAATATTGTTCTTGAAGAAGATTTGACTGAAGAGAATAAATTAGTTGGAGATTGCCTTGAGCAAAAATTGGGGAGAGGCACATTCAATGGTTGTTCAGTCCTGGAAATCTTCATCTCCTCAAAGAATCACTCACAAGCAAAAGAAAGCGGTGCAGTGTGGTTTCTTTCAAGTTTCGAGGAAGATAGACAAGGCTTATATATTCGAGTTGCATGACAATTTGCTACTACACTTCAAGTTTCATCATCCAGACGACATTTTCGAGTTGAAAGACGACTTGCTACACTACAAGTTCTATCCTCTGGACTGCATTCAAAACTCGAAACGAGTTTTTTTTAAGAGGAATATGATTCATGATCAATATGAGATTCCCTTAGGATTTTTATTTATTAAAGAATATTTGTTTCCATTAAGGTAATTTTCTTGTGCGTCTGGGGTCTTATGCGATCGCAACATTCCTTTAAAACTTAAAGGTAAATTTCATAGGACCGTTGTGAGACCTGTAATGCTTTATGGAACAGAATGTTGGGCAATAAAGCATCAACACGCCAAAAAAATGAAGGTAGACAAGATGAGAATGCTTAGATGGATGTGTGGGTGGAATAGAAAAGACATAATTAGAAATGAAGTAATTAGGAAGAAATTGGGTATAGCATCGAATGATGAGAAGATGAGAGAAACAAGGCTAAGATGGTTTGGGCATATCCAATGTAGACCTTTAAGTGATCCAGTGAGAAAATGAGAGCAAATGATGCTGTCATATGTCAAGTGAGGAAGAGGAACGCCTAAATTGACATGGACAAAAGCTATAAAAAGAGACCAAGGTTTTATTGAGCTTGATGAATCAATGATCTAAGATATAGCAAAATGACGTCAAAAAATCCATATAGCCGACCCCACCTAGTGGGAAAAGACCTTGTTTAATTAGTTGATTTTAATTAGGATTTGGATTCCCGCTTTGTTTAGGATTTAGTCAATATAAATAGTGACATTGTTTTCTTTTAGTAGACTTGAATATTTGAAAATAAAGAATTGCTTGATAGCAAATAACCTGTATAGCCCTCCTTCCCCTCTCTTCCCCCCTCTTATTCTTCTCCTTCTTCCCTATTTCTGTTCTATTATTTGTTCTATTGGCTTATTTCTTCTCTGTCTTTTCCTATTTATATTTCTTTCTTATTATTCCGCATCATAAAGCCAAAGAAATTAAAAGACATTTCTGTCACAGCACTCATAAAATATCCAACTAAAAGCATCGTAAACTGAAAATCCAAGAGGGTCAGGGAAGCGTATTTACAGTTTTAATTACCAATTAACTCAATTCTTGAACAGTTAAAAAAACTCAATCTTGAACAATACATCCTGAATTTCAGAATCTACAGACCTAATCTATGTTTTAAGTAACTACTTATATTCAAAACAAAGATAATGTGCTTTTTTACACGTGTTTTAGATAACCCCATCATTTAGGGAACACATATAACATGAAGAATATTGCTGCAAATAAGGAAGATACCTGTGAACCAGAGCCGATACAGAGATCACTTCCCCTCAAGCCATCTACAAGCTCAGTATATAGTTCTTCCTTTGGAGTTGGTGCAGGTGCGCCATAATATGAAAATTCCACCACATCTACATCACACCAAACACCTCCTGGTCCCTGCATATGTAGTAAAAAGTCAAATAACTTCCCAAGTAAAAGATGAGCCCTGTCACACACTGACATTTTCAAGAACAACTCCTCTTGTTCTCTTTCAGTACCTCGAAATTTTCAGCAATGCACAAGTTTATTGAATCTCAATCTTCCCCCCACCACGAAACATATAAACTCATATAGTTGTATTGTATTAATATTCAAAAAAATTTATAGTTAAAAGCATTCATAAATATAAAACTGTCCTCAGTTCTCCTTCCGCCTGAAAATAGAGAAAAAAGTGAAAAAAGGAAAAAAAGAGAGGAGGAGCCATATTTCTCACCACAAGGGCAGCAGGTAGACACTGAACATGACTAAGCCATTGCCTGTGTACTTTGCGGGCAACAAAGACAAGAATAGCTGGTATATCTGTCAAAACACCCCGTCGAATACGGAACCCTATCGCTGTGCCAAGACTAAACCGACGCAAGATTTTACTATGAAATGCTCTAATGGTCATCAGTTCTAGCAATGTAGTAGCATGTTGGCCTGTTGGGAGCCGTCCAAGAATTTCAGGGAGCACACCTTTCTGAAGGTTTCCAAAATAGTTTGCCCTATCCTCTGCTGCAACATTTAATCGACTTAATGTAGGCCAGGAGAAGTAGGCTGCATTACTCTCAGAATGCTGACCACCTGATGCAAAAGGCTGAACCGGTGATGGACTTGAAGAAGGAAGATTAGGATGGCCGCAGTAGTTTCTTTCCAAATCTAAAGCAGATTCCTCGGACTGTGATGATCCTGAGTTCTGAAATCTTAAATCCAATCTGTTCTTCTCCATCTTTCAGCCCTCCTACATGGCATGATGGCATTAATTCAATAGCTCTTATGATCCCAACTTGACACTAAAGTTGTAACTCTGGAAAATAGACCAGACGCTGTCATATTTATTATCTTTAATCATCAGGGATGGGAACCAAAATAATCTTGAAAGCAACTAAAAACTTTAGAGTGCAAAAAATATATTTAGAATGAAACTCCATAACAATACACCAGGGAAAACTTGGTGTATAGAACAAAAAATTGATAATTAAAAAAATTAGAAAAACATAGCTGATGATAAAAAAAAATCACTTATTAAACAAAAGAACTGTGTATATAATAGAGAATGAAAGTCTCTGGGAACCAAATCAAGTCCAAACACTTAAAGAGGCTAGCAAAATGGGAATCCTAACTAAATTGAAAACCATAACATTAGCACAAAATAAAGACCAGAGTTTACTGATGTCTAGTTTTGTGACCTCTGATCTATTAAGATAAAAGGACTACTAATTTTAATAATTTTCTGCACAACTCAAAAAGTGTAAACAAAAATCTCTCTGTTGCGAAGAGAAGGGGAAAAAATTCAAATGGATATTTAGAAAGTGAACCAAACAAAATGAAACAGAAATTTTAAGACAACAGAAGCACAATCCAGATATTAGAAAAATACAACCTTATGCAACAAATGGGAGAACTGGGAAGCTTGAAAGATACATGAAAGAAAATAGAGCAAGCTCAAATACACACTTCATTCAAAAAGTTAAAAAGTCCTATTAATTTAAAATTATAATAATTATTTAAAAAAAAAAAAGGAAATGGATTCTTAAAAAATTAGTGTCCATAACTGCACTAATGAAATAAAAGAACAAAAACAAGTTGAAAATTAATAAACTAACCAAAACCCAGATAGCATATGATACTAAATTGAAAAATTAAGCAAGACCCAGATAGCATATATGATTAAAAATGATATCTTTAGAATATTTTAAGCTAGAACTCACCGATCAACAATGGTGAAGCTGTGATGGAGGACTCAAAATCGGGACTCTTGAAGAATTTCATGCCCTAGCACACAATCTCTGTGAAGAGAACATAATGATACAAATGCAAAATTTGCACTTTCCATACAATTTGTATCGTATTGAGTGTCAGTGTGTAAGCTAAAATAATAAATTTTCTAGTCTGACGAAAGAGACGGAAATAGAAAAAATTAAAAATATATATTGTATATTTGGAGAGAGAGGTGCTCATAAATATCTGATAATTACAAAAACTACATAATATGGAATTTTTTTTTTTTTTTTTTTTTTTTGTGTTTATTGTTTTTTATTCTTTTGCAGTAACTTTCTTCTTTTTTTTTTGCTGCCTTTATCTTTTTTTCTTTCTTTTTTGTTTTGTTTTTTGTTTGATCTGTTTATATTTTTTTTTTGGTGGGAAACAATGGCAATGAGAAGATATTTTAATGGAGGAGGAATAAATTATTTTCTTGGATCCCATTGATATTTTTTGTTTTAGTGGGAAATTATGGACCCATCCATATTTGCTTCCCAAAAGTAGCACACTCTCCTCCCAAATAATTCTTCCATGAATTAGAATTTAGTACTAATTTCAATTTATATTGAATATTAGATCGATCGTTGAGAAATAAATGAGATTAACATAAGATCCATATCAAATAATTTTAACAATTGATTCAATACTCACTCATTCAAGTGAGCAATTAAATCATTCTTCAATTATCATTTGGATTTTGAAGATTAAAAAAATACTAAAATTGCGATTCTTTTTTTTTGTTTTTGCACATTTATTATAACTTCTCCATCATTTTTCCTTTAGAACTTCTTGCATCTTTGTTGTTTCTTCTTTACTTGGATCTTGATTTTTGCACATTTATGTTGTAATTTTGTTTGGTTTAATGAAAGTCTACTTATTTGAAAATAAACAAATAAGAAAAAAAAAAACAACAACAAAAGGTGGTTCCCATGATAATAATATATGTTAAAAGAGGTCAATTTACTAGTGGGACACAAAAGGTCTATATTGGAGGCATAAGCCTTCATCAATCATCATCCTTCACATATCATTGCCCCCTTTTTACTTCTCTCTTCTTCTTTAATGGGTTTTATCTCAAATAATGAGATTTAAAATTCAAAGCACTTACACTTTTTTTGGTTTGTTTTGTTTTTTTCTTTTCATTTTTCTTCTCTCTTATGTGTCATATTAATGGACCCCTTTTTTTTTGGCCCTTTACAAAACAAACCCTATCTCAATAATTGACTTTTACTAAAGAGTAATGCCTTTCTATAAGGTAAAATCAATCTCTCTCTCTCTCTCAATAGTGACATATTATCTCTTACATTATCTTCACATTATGTCACCCCCCACATTATCTTCATTTATATGTCAATTATCAAATCATCATCAGTAGACTTGTTTTATAATATGATATTAGCATTCACACATGAAGGATTTTTCACTTAATATAGTGCTTACACTAAACTAAGGTATATTCCTTATAATAAATAAAAATATAAAATATAAAATATAAAATAAAGAACTAAATTATTTAGTGGATACTTAAGCTTGACGTAAAATCGAAAAAGACTCATTATCTGCTTATTTGTATTGAGTATGTCCTTGACTCTCTGTCATATGACGGACGGAACTGTGTTGAGGCTTATAAGATCTTCCACACCCTCAATCAACAAAATTTCAAGAAAAATATGAGTTTTAAAATTACATATTTATTTCGACCTCTTTAAATTTATAATTTTCATGTTATAACTCTCTTACGTGTATAATTTTTTATTATGGCTGTAATTGAACAAAATTATGATTATTTTTTTTTGTGAGAACCCTTATTTATTATATAGGCAGGATAATATTAGTTTGGTTTATATAATTTTGTCATTACATATGATGGATACATAATTTTTTATATAATTAACTAGTGCTTTTTCTCACGCATGAGAATTCAGAGATTGTGTTTTTGAGAGTGGAGAGCAAGGACGGGGAAAAAGAAATAAAATAAAAAAGCACTTGAATTAGAAGTCATATTGGGATAAAAATGTCCCCCAATTGACGTGTTTTGATGGTGTACGGTTTCAGATCCGACATTCAAGTTATGAGTTCGAATCCAATTAGTGCATTTTTTGTAAGAGTTTGGAACAGCTGCATATTTTACATGCTCTACTTAAACTAGAATGAGTGATTTGACGGCAGATTTTTCAACAATGTCAAAAAAAAAAAAAAATTGGTTGGGATAAAAATGTTCAAATAAGCAATTATTGGAAGAGTTTTATCAAAGCATGGGTTCCACCACAATGAGGTGCTTTTAGAGAGAAATAAATCAATAATGGTGATTATGTGAAATTAATAAGCACTCATCGAAGTGCTTTTGGAGTATCGAATTAGAAATGTATAATTATTTGACTATGAATAGTTTCATAAAAGGAGAGGGGAAAAAAACAAATTAGTGTTGTGGTAGCCTTTGTGGACAAAGAAAAATGATTGATGGATTGAGCCAATATATTATCGAAATTAAAAAATAACAAGTTAAATTAATTCAAAAAAAATATTTTGGATTAAGGGAAAGTTTTTAGATGCGGATGATCATATTTTATAAATCTATATTTTAAACTATATTCAATTTTATAAAATTAGAATGTTTATGATTATAAACTCATGAGAAAATATAAATTTTTAGTTACTTTAATGATCCGCTAAGAAAATAATAAGCATAAAAATAGATGGAGAAAAATATGAAATTTGTTGTCACTTTAATTATCCGGAAAGAAAATAATATCAAACAAATAATAATAATAATAATAAATAGATGGAAAAAACATCAACCACAGAAAATGCAATGCAATCGACTCGGTTCGTGTTAGTGGGAAACCTCCGGTCTATCTTATCGGACCGTGTTTTGGATTTTGATGGACCGGATGAATGGCACCTTGAACAGGCCCATCTAGAGAAGATCATGGAATGCTTTGACTTGATAACCATGGATTGGGTTCAGATTTTCTTTAAGCGATAAAAAGTGTATAATATGTTAATTAATAATCCTCTCTCAATTGTTAATGGTTAATTTTAAATTTTATATATATGTATCGAAATATTAGTGAATTGTCGTATCACGTCATATATACGTCTGTCATACACAAGTCTATATCCAGGTTCAAATCATTCACAATCTACCCATTTAATAATATGAATAGTATTTTGCTAGATTCATCAATTCATTCTCAAATTGGATTGAAGACTCCACCTCATCTGCATAAGACTGAAATCGCTAATAATTGACAATTAGTCATGTTGGTGGTTTATGGCCAGACGTTGGGAGGTTCTGATTATGTGGCTGACGATAGAATCTGATGGAAGGTTCTTATCAGATGATGAGGATCTAACGTAGGAGTCTGATGAGAAAGAGGTACCTTTGGGACTAACATATTGAGATCAGACACCGAGGAGGGTTAGGGTGGAGATTGTGTTTAGCCAAAGTAGACAGTAAAGACTCAAGGGGGGCCAAAAGGAGATTAGATGAGACAAGAAGACCCGACCTTGTGAAACATAAGAGATATCTCGAGACAAGTTTGGATGTTTACCTGACCACCTGAAGGATGTTGATTTGGTGTTTCATAAGGGAATTGAAGATCCCGACCCGATGAGGACCATGCATGTCAACTTGATTTGATTAATAGAGTTGAAGAAAAGTTTTTATAGTATCATCTACCTCGGTATGCCGACCTGTGTTGAAGTCATGTGACGTATGTCCTATCTAGGAGTTTGAGCTTCTAAAATGCTAATATGATAGAAGTTGATCAACGGCTCTCATTGAAGGAATACTCTGACAGCTATCAATGACGAAATAGTATCGGAGCAGTTGAATCCCATGTGGTCGCATCAATAAAGTGTGTAGTAGTGGTTAAAAGGTTGCGATGATGGATTCATGCTTACAGATGTGGTTGAACCCAGTGGCAGTACTGTTGTTTGTTGAGTGGTTGGAAAAAGCATAATGGGGGCAATAATGGCCTGGTGACGGCATATGACTTTATAGGTTGGTGGAATAGTGGATTTGAGAGTCTATATAAAGGGGTTGAAATTTCAGATTCAATGGTTAACAAATTTTGTATCTCGCAGCTCTTAGAGAAAATGAGAGTTGAAGAGTTAGTGATAGAAAGAGAAATCAGGTCAGCACCTAACCACCTGAGAGATTTGTACCCGACTTGTTGTAAGACCATATGTGTTTATTTTGTATTCGTGTATCTCTCCCCTCACTTGTAGCTAAAGTCGGCATTGACCCCAAGCAAGAATAAAATACTCCATAATTTCTCTTGTGGACGTAGGTTGAAGTCATTCTCCGCCAAATAACGTAAACTCTGTGTTTATCTTGTCTGCATGTTAAGTTTACTTTGGTTCCATACTAACCAAACAAATTCACTATCGAGTGAGATTTATTCAAGGGGTTAATCTCTCGTATTGCTCTTTGAACGAAAAACAACTGTCAATAAATCATATGGTGGTGAATTCATTAACCGGACATACACATCGCCTATTACATTATAGGAGCCGACCATGCCCGAACTCATCACTTTAACCACAATGAGATACAAAATACAATGTTAGAAAACATGACTAGTGATTAGAGTGACGTAACTAAAAGGTGCAACTGAATCACCTCCTTATAGTTAAGGTAATGGCTTCAGACAACAAGCACAACCATTTTTTTCTTCTTTTATAGAAAGCAATTACAACCACAGTAAATCTATAGAAGAATGCTTTTCCCTTAATGTTTACACTTATATTCACTTATATCTTTCTTTTATATTTTGACATATTTATCATTGTGTAAATAATTAACATTTTTAGATTATTATTTATTCATTATTTTAATTAAAATTATACAAATATACAAATAAAAAAAATCAGGATTTGAGATAAAAATTATCATAAATCTCAGTCCGGTTATTTATTCATAACGAAAAATCATCATGAATTTTAATAAAAATTTATAATTTGAAAGATTTTACAGTACATGATCCCGTTAGTGTATGAGATTTTTTGATCGTTCCTACTTCTCATATATTTCATATAGTTTTTGAGTTGTAATTTTTTTTATATAATTTAGGATTTATTTTTTATGTCAATTTATGGATATATTAATAAATCATATTAGATTTTGAAACAATTTTACATAAGAATATTATATTTTATAATTTTATGATTAATTATTTTAATGAATTAAAAATTATGTAACAATATTAATAATTTTATAACAAAGGTAAATATGTCAAAACATAAAATAATCTTTTGATTTTGATTTTAGGGGGATATTGGGATATTATAAAAACAATAAAGGAGTAATTGACTATTAATATTAATTATAGCTTATAAAAGGCCATCTAAATTATCCATGATCCAGTCTAAATCAATGTTAATCCCATGCAATCAGTTCTCATTGAAGAGATTGAAATATATACATTATTAAAGAAACACACTAATTCAAACAAATCTAACATCCATCAATTATTGTGATTATCAAGAGTTTCCGGGTGAAAAAGGTTTCCGTTAAGGAAAACGATTTTGACTTCCATATGCCATATCTCGTAATCGAAATATGCAGCAATAGCAAGCACAATCCGAATGGATTTAATCATGGCAACGGGTGAAAAAGTTTCATCGTAATCGACATCATGTCGTTGACGATACCCTTTCGCTACAAGCCTGGCTTTGTACGTTTGTATGTTGTCATCCATGTCGGTCTTCCTCTTGAAGACCCATTTGCAACCAATAGGCTTTACGCCTTCTGGTGCATCAACAAATGTCCAAACTTGGTTGGTGTACATAGAATCAATTTCAGACTTCATGACATTTTGCATAAACCGGATTCGATACCTTGTATCGCTTCCTCATACTTAGCCGGTTCGTCTTCCTCAATAAGATTAATATCTACATGAGGTGAGATCAGAAACTCATACCTCTCAGGTTGTTTTCTGACTCTCTCCGACCTACGCGGTTCTTGTGTATTCGAAGATTGTGGTACAGTCTCATCCATGATGAACTGTTCATGTTTCGTTAAGGATTCTGTGCCAGGAACAATATCACTCATATTTTCATCGAGTTATATTTTCCTCCCACTTACCACTGCATTTAGGAATTCATTCTCAAGGAAAACCGCATGTAGAGCAACAAATATTTTGTTCTCTTGTGGGTGATAGAAGTAATATCATTTGGTTTCCCTAGGATATCCTACAAATAGGCATTTATCCGATTTGGGCTCTAGTTTGGTATCTTCCAAACGTTTGACGTATGCCCAGCAACCCCAAATCTTCAGGAATGAGAAACCCGGTTTCTTTCCTGTCCATATTTCATACGGAGTATGTTTAACAGACTTTGACGAAACCTTTTTCAAATAAGTATTGCACTGTTCAATGCATATCCCCAAAAGGAAATAGGTAGCTCTGTGTGACTCATCATCGACCTTACCATGTCCAACAAAGTTCGGCTTCTCCGTTCGGACACACCGTTTAATTGCGGTGTTCCGGATGAGTCCACTGTGAAAGAATATCATACTCTTTCAAGTAATCAATAAACTCATTGCTCAAGTATTCTCCACCACGGTCCGACCGTAATATTTTAATACTTTTGTCGGTCTGTTTTTCTAATTCGTGTCGAAACTTTTTGAATTTCTCAAAGGTTTCTGACTTGTGTCTCATAAGATACATATAACCATAACGTGATGCATCATCCGTAAAGGTTACGAAGTATTCATATCCACCTCTAGCCTGGCTAGACATTGGCCCACATACGTCATTATGAACAAGGGCTAACAGTTCGATAGCTGTTTGGACCAAATTTGGTCCAGGGGTAGTTTCGTCATTTTGCTTCAAGCCCAATACTGGACGCACCCCTGAAACCTCCTAATCAAACCCCAAAGACATAATGTCGGCCCAGGCCCGATGAGCACCAACACCCATAACCGAAGGACCATCCAGAGGCCCGCCCACGTAACGCCTAAGTTCATAAATTCAACAGTTGCCGGCCTACAACGGGCAAAACATAATAAACTCCCTCATGAAGTCGACCGTTATCGACGCCCAACGGACAAGAAATCAAAGAGCAGTAAATGCACACAGAGGCGTGTATATAAGAGGAGAGTGTCCAGAAGAAAAGGAGATCCAACTTCTAGCTTTCCTACCCATAGCTTTGGGACATTCTCAAGCTCGCCACTCCACCACCACTTATCGCCCTCACGGCATCATAAGGGAATCAAGGTAATATCTGCCTTTGATCTCCATCCTACGCTATTTATAGCTCATCTCCTTTACTGACTTGAGCGTCGGAGTGCCCCCGGCACCCACCACACCGGTGGGCAGTACTCCCGCTCACACTACATCTTTGTTTTGCAGGATCGCCAGTGCCCCCCTTTTACGAAATCTCAATTGTGGACCTCGGGCGAAAACCAGCGTCTACAATTTGGCGCCCACCGTGGGGCCCTAGCGGTTCATAGCATGCAAAGATCTCTCCATCTACGATCATTTCAAACACCCATACTTGTAAGGTGTCACACAACTAGCAGACTCTAGATTTTATGATCATCAAATTAGTCATCCTCCAGAGATAATAACAGACATTGGAGCACATTTCGTCAACTTCCCAAAGGCCCGAGGCTATAGGTCACCTCAACAATCCTATCGTCTGATCCAATGTATCTGTAACATTCGAGAATATGGCAAGAGGAAATCCACCATCAAATTACCTTCCACTTAATTACCAGAAAAGCCACCATTGTTCTCCAACCGACCAAGCACAACAAACCCCTCACTATGTACAAGGAAATGTAAGTGTTTAAAAAGGAATCTACTTACTCCAGTCGACGTGTAAAGACCATCACTTGGACCATTCTACACATTTCCTCCAAACCATATAAGAACACCCTCATAAACCCCCGGCTATAAAATGAAGTGATTGCCATCGACTCCAGACTACATGGAAGAACTGTCATCTTCTCCAAACGACATAGATGAATTCTTTTCAACTCCACCATTCGATACAAAAGGACTATCATCTCCTCCAGACTACGTTGAAGGATTATTGTCTCCATCATAGGACATGTAAGGTATGTCGTCATCCTCAGTCGACATAAAATGATTGTTTTTATATTATCTACATAGAATACATGAATTACCTCTAGCTACAGAGTACGTAACAAATCAATCGTCATAACTTATAGAATGATTTCATAGGCCTTAGTTAGGCCCAGTCGACTTCTATCACGAGTTGTAGATTGAGGAGTGGGGACCCTGTTGGTCCTACATCGGGTCCACTCGACCATACTCCGAGCATTTATTAGGCCCAGACCTTCATGAAGGTCTTGTATAATGGAGACTCCCAGAGGTCTATTTCATATTCAACAAAGTGAGTAAATTCCCAAGTGGATCTTTGTCTGGTTCGTTCGGTCATGGTCTCACGAACCAGGCCCGGTCAACTTTAGACTCTCATATACCCTCATTTGGGATGATGGAATGAAAGCTTTCTTGAACCATCATTAGGTCCAGTCGACTGTAGTATCCCGTAAGGTCTAATGGCATGCTATTTGAGATAATTAATACCCTACACACGAAAGAAAATAAAAAAAAATTTGCGTGTCTAAGTCCCAAACAACGATTTGAGAAGAAAGTGGGTCTTTAAAATGAAAGCCCAAAAGAAACAAAAGAGAGCCAAAACTTAGCTCATTCAGCATAGATAAGCACCCATTTCCACATCCAAATCAACAAGCACACCACAGGAAATACATGGCCCACATGCCAAAGGAAGAAAGATGCCCACATGAATAAGCAGCTTGGGAGCCTGCGCTTGTCAGCTAGACCACTCGCCCAAGCCCCTGCTTTCTTTGCCAGCCCATTCGACCAACCCATGAGAGAAGCATGCCGAAAATAAACAAGCCACGTTGCCCGTGCATACCTCCAAAAACGAGCAAGTCCCAGCCAACATATATCCCTCCAACCGACACATTTGTATCTCCTTTCTGAGGTGGATCTAGGAAGTTGGGTTCACTAAATTCCATGATTCTGCACAACTGAATTAATCTCCCTTCAGCAGTTTCATCACCAACTACCCTATTATCAACTATGGGGGTTCGCGTGTCGTCTAATGATCCAACAGGGAAAAGTTGTTCTGGCCGAAGCTAGATATCAACTGTCGAGTCAGAAAGGGCTGTTGTTTTAAGCTCGTCTCAGTTGTCAATCACAGTGCATTGAACGATGAAGACCATGAGTATGGAAAGTCAAAGAGGTCGACTAAACCAGATTTGTTTCCAAGATTTTCATTAGAAATCATTTGTGGCATTTCCTCGAGCGGTCGGTAGGCTCCAAAGAATATTACAAAGGTGCCCAGTCAATATAACTTTCAACAAGCTTCGTATAGCTACACGCTAACTTAAAGAAAGTCCCATGCCATGTGTTGCCCAAGATCATATGTAATCTCAACAGACCGTTCCAATGAGACCTAAAACAGGCTGAAGTCGACAAGCATGGGAGCCCACAAGCGCCATACCGTCATCTTCAATCACAGGCCATGAGCAATCCCTAAGTTCACTACCTACAATGCAAATGAAGACCACACTACATGAAAATGTCGAATCAAGAAGAATGTTTGCAAAACAGTGGTAGAAGATTGCAAAACAAGTAACTAAGTGGCTGAAATTTGGGCACCTGTGAAGCAGGTACATTATGAGAAGCACACTACCTTCAAGCTTGATTCTACCAAGAACGTATCCAAAGAGAAGCAGTAAATAGAGAGCCCAAAAGCTCAATAGAACTAAACTCCACAATCTCAGCTTCTCAAATTAAGCAGGAGAGACGACATTCACCAATCCAACACACTGAACTCAAACTCCCACATCGTCTGTTGCAAAGGGATCAAAAGAAAGAAAACAATCACGGTACTCAGAGAGTGACCGATATCGCCTCACTCAACAACTATGGCCAAAACCTAAAATGACCAGCAACCGTGAAAGAATAGATTCATTCGTTCCCACTCGACAAAGCACACTGCTTATACAAGAATCCACTCGACGTCAAGTGCAATCACCTGATTAGAAGTCAGGTGCCCTAATCAAATAACTTAGCTTCGCAGCCATGGGCAGTCCCATTCGAAATTGAAGCAGTTTGTTCAAAAAATAAAACGAACCCATACACCCACTCCACAAGTCAGATGCAAAGCTGTCGAACGACCAGTCCACACGATAGTCCACTACTCGCACGGTCGCAGATCTGGACCAAACCGAACTCAAGGTTGTAAGATGAATTGAACCCGCGACCCCAAGGAACCAGAGCTTCTTTGAGTCGACAGAATACAGAGGCAAGAAGCAAACGTAAGTGGTGGGATTGGCCCTCACGCATCTGTGGTATGGAGCTGAGTCCTTGGAGACAATCAAACGACAACAAGTGACGCGGAAAGGAGAGCTTCAAATATGAGAGTAAGGCTACCCATCTGGTTTGCTTGGTTTGGAATTGGTGCTTTTTTAGGCTGCTGTTTTGTTTGGAGTGTGAACTGTTAGTTCGACAACAAGGTCGGATTTGCCCTTCTTAGGTTGGTTTTGGAGGCCTGGATTTGGGCTTCTTTGAATCCAGAGAGTAGAGTGGTCTCCTTTATAGGAATTTATTTGTCTTGCTATAAGACTAAAACCACACCAAAGTCTCCCAAAGTTACATAATGTTCTGTCGAGTGAACCACTTGACCTATGGTTATCTTGAGTATTTTCCATGAAATTTTAGGTATAAACATTCTTTGGGCTTTTAAGTGTCGGCCCATTAGTATAAACGGTGATAATGGCTTCAAGCAAGCATGGGCCTTATAGTACATGAAATATATTCTTCAAAAATATTCATGCATGTATTTGGTCTAACTCTACTCTACTTTGCGCATGAGGCTGGACATGGCACTATATTGAGCTTAGTATTGCGTGACTGCATGGACTTCTACATCACCTTACTGAATCGACCGACTTCTGTAGACAAAACATCCATCGTTATAAAATGTCACCATATGGCCCATTCAATAAAATTTGTAGTATAATGTATGGCCAAAGGATCACATTTGACACGACAGAAGCGAGAGAATTAAATATATAAAATAGTCAATAGACATCAACTCACAACCTGTCGGATGGAGCTATTGAATCTTGAAAAACCATTAGTTTTATACACTTTCATACGCATGGACAACATCCAACCCATCTGGCAACAAGTCCATTCGACAAAGCCTCAGTATGACATGACCTCCTTCAGGTCCAATCGACCGATCTTCATCAAGTTAGGTAGTATGAAGATTCATATGGACCTTTATTAGGACCATTTAGTAGTAGTCTCGTGAGCAGAAGAATGAAAAGACATTTGAACCATCATCAAGTCAGTCGACCGGGGACAACCCCCATGAACTCATGTCGAGTCAAGTAGTAGACATGAAATACACATGTCGTATGACATTCTTCCTAGACTCATCAAGTCCAGTCGACCGGGGACAACCCCCATGAACTCATGTCGAGTCAAGTAGTAGACATGAAATACACATGTCGTATGACTCATATCTTCCTGGACTCATCAAGTCCAGTCGACCGGGGACAACCCCCATGAACTCATGTCGAGTCAAGTAGTAGACATGAAATACACATGTCGTATGACTCATATCTTCCTGGACTCATCAAGTCCAGTCGACCGGGGACACCCCCCATAGACTCATTTCGAGTCAACTTGTAGACATGGATTACACATGTCGTATGACTCATATCTTCCTGGACTCATCAAGTCCAGTCGACCGGGGACATCCCCCATAGACTCATTTCGAGTCAACTTGTAGACATGGATTACACATGTCGTATGACTCATATCTTCCTGGACTCATCAAGTCCAGTCGACCGGAGACACCCCCCATAGACTCATTTCGAGTCAACTTGTAGACATAGATTACTCATGTCGTATGACATATCATCCTGGACTCATCAAGTCCAGTCGACCGGGGACATCCCCCATAGACTCATTTCGAGTCAACTTGTAGACATGGAGGGCACATGTCGTATGACTCATATCTTCCTGGACTCATCAAGTCCAGTCGACCGGGGACACCCCCCATAGACTCATTTCGAGTCAACTTGTAGACATGGATTACACATGTCGTATGACTCATATCTTCCTGGACTCATCAAGTCCAGTCGACCGGGGACATCCCCCATAGACTCATTTCGAGTCAACTTGTAGACATGGATTACACATGTCGTATGACTCATATCCTCCTGGACTCATCAAGTCCAGTTGACCGGGGACATCCCCCATAGACTCATTTAGAGTCAAGACATGGAGGGCACATGTCGTATGACTGATATATTGACCTTCATCGGGTCCAAACGATTGGGTACTTCCCCAATGGCTCTTGTAGACTCAAGATTGATAACTTGACATTCGTTTGGTTCAATTAGTAGGCAGCATCAACGCTCGAGTACAGCTACATAATATGGCCTCGTCCCAGACGACACATGCGTCAAGTACTCTCCAAGCCAATGACTCTTGACTTAGAGAGTAAGGGACAAACTGTTTGGACCAAATTTGGTCCATGGGTAGTTTCGTCATTTTGCTTCAAGCCCAATACTGGACGCACCCCTGAAACCTCCTAATCAAACCCCAAAGACATAATGTCGGCCCAGGCCCGATGAGCACCAACACCCGTAACCGAAGGACCATCCAGAGGCCCGCCCACGTAACGCCTAAGTTCATAAATTCAACAGTTGCCGGCCTACAACGGGCAAAACATAATAAACTCCCTCATGAAGTCGACCGTTATCGACGCCCAACGGACAAGCAATCAAAGAGCAGTAAATGCACACAGAGGCGTGTATATAAGAGGAGAGTGTCCAGAAGAAAAGGAGATCCAACTTCTAGCTTTCATACCCATAGCTTTGGGACATTCTCAAGCTCTCCCCACTCCAGCCACTTATCGCCCTCACGGCATCATAAGGGAATCAAGGTAATATCTGCCTTTGATCTCCATCCTACGCTATTTATAGCTCATCTCCTTTACTGACTTGAGCGTCGGAGTGCCCCTGGCACCCACCACACCGGTGGGCAGTACTCCCGCTCACACTACATCTTTGTTTTGCAGGATCGCCAGTGCCCCCCTTTTACGAAATCTCAATTGTGGACCTCGGGCGAAAACCAGCGTCTACAATAGCACGTACACATTTACCGCTAAAAGGTGTTCACAATAATTGATGGATGTTAGATTTGTTTGAATTAGTTGTTTCTTTAATAATGCATATATTTCAATCTCTTCGATGAGAATTGATTGCATGAGATTAACATTGATTTAGATTGGATCAGGGCTAATTTAGATGGCCTTCTAAAAACTATAATTAATATTAATAGTCAATTACTCCCTTATTGTTTTTATAATATCCCAATATCCCCCTAAAATCAAAATCAAAAGATTATTTTATGTTTTGACATATTTACCCTTGTTATAAAATTATTAATATTGTTACATAATTAAAGAAACACACTAATTAAAACATTCGTTAATACCAAGAATATTACAAAAAATAAAGTTTTTTTTTTTTTTTTTTACTAAGACAAATAAATGAGTATCCGCTCATTATTGTGATTATAGAAGATGAATATTAAAAAGTAAAGATAATACATTTTCATTTTTCCTTTTCCTTTTCCTTCAAATAAAAAAAAGTTGCAATCATTTTTGTTTTTGGACTGTGTTATGTGGATCATGATGGGCTGGATCAAATGCACCCTGGCCAGGCCCATCAAGAGAAAGTCATGAAATGGTTTGATTGATGGATCATGGAGTTTTTTTTTTATTTTAATCGTCTCAGGGAAGCAACTTGAATCTTCTGATCGGGGAGCCGATGCAAGGCGAAGCGACGATGGGAGGGTGCGAGAGGCTGCACAGGGCGCTGTGCGAGTGCCACCGGCGCGTGGCATCGGGTCCGGCGAGGGAGTCGGTGTGTCGGCACCTGAACCGTGCGCTAGCGGAGTGTCTGGTGGCGGAGGTGTGTCCGGAAGAATCGGAGGCGGTGCGCTCCTTGTGTTCAAGTGGTGGGACCGCACTCAAACGATCGCAGTGCCAACAGGCTCAGCTCGCGCTCTCCGTTTGTCTCTCTTCCTATTCATCGTAGACAATTACCCATTTGCCCTCCACATCTTCCTTTATTTCCTTCCTATCCTATGTATTTGTTTGTAACAGGGAAATTTATTATTCGTGATTTTAAGTACTCTTCGGTGATTGTTATGTTATCTCAATTAATAAATAATGGAGTTTGGGAAAATTAGTAAAAAAAAAAAAAAAAATTATTTGTCAAAATGAGTCATAACGTTTGAATTTTGTTAAAATAATTATTTTCTCCGAACTCTACTTTGAACCTTCTTTTTTAAACTTCAGATATCCGAATTTATGATTTCGAATATTCGAAAATAATTTCAGATCTTTGAAATTTTAAAACTATATAAGTCATTTTCTCCGAAGTGAACATAATACGACAAAAAATATCTGAGTTATCCATCAATATTTATGATATCCGAACTTTTCTCCAATAAATTTGTTTATTTATTTGGTAGGACGATGTGTTACGCAAAACCAGTCGTCGCAAGTTGATCATGTTGCTGACGATCCATCAGAAAGCTCTGATGGTGCTGGCCCATCTCGCGCTAGCTAATCTCATGTTGGCCCATCTAACGCTTCTCATCCTTTAGGTGATCCATTAGTGACTTTATTACGTGACTGCATATTTGCGAGAGAGGAGGGTCGGACGAGGATGAAGG
The DNA here is from genome assembly GCA_019454045.1 of Zanthoxylum bungeanum. Taxonomy (NCBI): domain Eukaryota; kingdom Viridiplantae; phylum Streptophyta; class Magnoliopsida; order Sapindales; family Rutaceae; genus Zanthoxylum; species Zanthoxylum bungeanum. The sequence goes on from SKCR01044628.1 coordinate 34,425, forward strand.
ATCAGAAGAAGCCATAAGATAATGGAGGATCAACATAAAGAAATTGAGGATCGGCAGAAAGAAATAGGGCGACCATTATATGAGGCGTTAGAGATTATAATGAGGATGTCAGCCGATAGAGATACCTTGCTGGATGATATATTGGTTGGCATAAATTTTGATATGTAGTTTTTTCATTTTGATGTATAGTTAACTGTTTTGTTTTATAATTAACTGTTATATATATACACACATAAGTCCCAAAAGTAAAAATAAAATAAATTTAGAAAAATTAGTTTAAAAAAAAACAAATCATAAATAAATAAAATTTATTTTATTAATATATATAGGAAATATTAGAAAAAAATACCGAACGAACTTCGGATATTTGAATTTATGACTTCGGATTTCCGAAATAATTCAGAAATATTAAGTAATAACTTCGGATATCTGAAGTTTTAAATTTAAAAAAAAAATAAAAAAAAAAAGTTCGAGTAGACCTCAGAAAAATTAATCATTTTAATAAAATTCAAATATAGTTACTACAAATGATAATTTTTTTTTAGTTAGTTTTGTCAAATTCCCAGATAAACATCACCTGTTATGAAATTTTGTTGATCAAACCAAAAATGATTTGAATGTTATCGGACTTCAACAAAAAATTGATGAAAATTTTCATTAATAACATCACAGTCACAAAGAAGGTAAATATAAAGTCTATACTTTAATTATTATAACAGTTTTTTAAAAAAAATTATTTGCAGTAATGTAATAATATTCTTAATATATATTTAAAAACAAAGATTATCTTATTTTATGTTTGATTTTAATTATATTTTTCGTATTTTTAAAATTTTTAATAAGTGTACATAATACTTATAACGATATAAATGACAAATTATCATATTTCGGACGTTTTTAATTTTGAAACAGACATTATATCACTTATATTCATACATTGAAAAAATAAAAACAAACATATCATTCAGATATTTGTATTCAGATCTATTCATTTTTTAGCCAAATTCAGTCCATTCAAATTTGAGATGATAAAACAAATACTAACTTAGTCTATTAATTTGAATTTTGATATATATATTTTATGAAAATGCCAAAGGGATAATCTACACTATATTAAGAATAACTTTCATTAATAAAAAACTTTATAAAAAATGTAACATAAACACATAAAAGTTGAATATATGACTAATCATGATGAGAATATACATTTCAAATTACCGATAGAATATTCGGTGGGTAATTTAAAAATTCTGTCGGTAATCACGATTATCGGCTAGAAATCGACTGAATATTTTCGGGTGGTAATTGACTCGTCGGTGATAAATTACTGATCAAATAACGTCGATCAGTAACTTACCGATAGTATTATCGACCGACTATATTTCGATCGATAAAATTACCGAATAAATAAATAAATAGATTTTATAGACTGAATTGTATTTGATTTGTAGGTCTCAATACCACCCAAGAGCGGACCCAAATAAAACCCACACAATACACATTTAATTTTACAAATTGATATAATTGGTGTACCTTGAACCCTTGACCTCAAGATTGAATGTGTAGCATGGTTGCCACTATGATATGTCATGTTTAATGTTATAATATGTACAAAATGTGTGTGTCAGTGTGTCCTTCTATGGGTGGGACTCACACCCGGGCCTTAGTAGACCTGGCCATCGGTTTGGTTTGGTTCTGAACCGAAACCGAACCATCCGATTCCCGGTTCAACACTTGTGGAATTGGGAATCGGAACCGAATTGGACAGTTTTGGTTCCATTTATTATTATTTTAAAAAAATAATTTTAAAAAATAGAAATTAAATTTTAAAGAAATTTAAAATTACCGAAACCGAACCATCCGATTCCCGGTTCAACACTTGTGGAATTGGGAATCGGAACCGAATTGGACAGTTTTGGTTCCATTTATTATTATTTTAAAAAAAAAAATTTAAAAAATAGAAATTAAATTTTAAAGAAATTTAAAATTTGATATTATTACCAAATAAATATAATAAAAATTATTTATTTGAATTTTATTATATTAAATTAAAAACTTTAATTAAAAATTAAATAAAGAGCTTGAATTGAAAAAAAATATTTATTTGAAATGGAACTGAACGGTTCCAATGGTTCGGATGTGGTGGGAACCCTAACTGAACCGTACGAAATCGATTCTGATTCCGGTTCCCGAACAGGAACAGGAACCGGAACCGTGGTCGGGTCTAGGCCTTAGTACCACCCAAGAACAGACCCAAATTAAACCAACGCAATCCACATTTAATTCTACAAATTGATATAATTGGTGTGCCTTGAACCCTTGACCTCAAAATTAAATGTGTAGCATAGTTGCCACTAGGATATGTCATGTTTTTTTGTTATAATATGTAAAAAAATATGTGTGTCCTTCCATGGGTGAACGTCACACCTGAGCCTTAGTACCACCGAAGAGCGGACTCAAATTTAACTCACACAATCCACATTTAATTATACAAATTGATATAATTGGTGTGCCTTAAACCCTTGATCTCAAGATTGAATGTGTAATATAAGATTGGGTGTGTAGCATAATTACCCTAAGATATCAGATATGTCATGTTTTTGTTATAATATATAAAAAATGAAAATGTGAGTGTGGGGAATAATAATGATGATGATGATGATGATGATGATGATGATGATGATGATGATTATTATTATTATATATTTTTAAAATTTTAAATTTAATTTTTTTTTTATTCATTAATTTTTCTACCATTTTCAATCGGTAAATATCAAAAAATTACCGATCAAAATAATCGATCGGTAATTTCGATCGTTAATTTCACATTTTCCTTTTGTATTTTATGTAAGTGGAAATCTTCTCCAATAAAAGGAAGTTTTAATGATTTCTAACAAACATTTTTTTTCCTCTAAGTATAAGGTTTAACTGTTTTTCTGGAAGATAATATTTAGAGTCTCGATAAAGATTTGTAGTAAATTTTAAATATAACCAAATTTTGTTGAGAATATAACAAAATATTGTCCTAAATTCCCCACTCTTGTTGACATCATAAAGGCTTAATCTGAATATGAAATTATAATAAGAATAAGAATAAAAATTTGGTTTAAATGTAATAACTCTTGAGATTTCATTTCCATATTTGCAAATTCCTAATATTTTGCCAAATATGCAAGAATACGGATGGGCATAATTTTTGCCATATTTGCAAACAATTTTGAACCTGATTCATATCCTTAATTAACAAATAATGTTTTTTGTAATTATCAATGTTGACTTTTGATACTCCTAAGGAAACTAAATAAAAGTCTTTTCACATTAGTAAATTATATATATATTTTTTTTTTATTCATGACAACATAATTAGGTCTTTCTGATATTTTCTGACATTTGTTTTACTACTAGAATTTATTTATTTATTTTATCATCGATAATAATGCATAATCTGGATAACAACAATGCCAGATACACTCTCGAAATATCGAATATATATCTTTTTGTGCCCACAATAAAATAAGTATAAAGATTTAAAACTATCACAAGAAAGTTTCCATATGTTGTTAAATTCAATCATAAGGAGATAGGATCAAGGGCCAATATATGGAAAGCTACAGCCACGTCCATTTTAGTGACTGTAAAAATTATTACTAAATTTAGAGTTAATTTTCAATATAAATATGAAAGCAATCTTGTTAAATCCTCATAACACATAAAATGGATAATGCAAAAACCAATGCATCATATTCATATCTTCAAATTCTTGCATCATTAGTTACCTTTCTTTGTTACATTTTTGTTGCTGCAGAAGCTCAAGATCAAGATCAAACTGCAGGCTTCGGTTATGTTATTTCATCATCCACTAATGGCTCCTCCTCGCCGTCTCCGTCGTTGACGGCTGAGCTTGCCCTCATCAATAGTTCCTCCGTTTTCGGCCCTGATATTGAGAGTCTCACTCTCTTTGCTAGGTATTGAAATAGTTCCTTTTAGTTATTTTTATTTTGAAATAATATAAGGGGTTAAATGAAATTTATCTCCTTTTTGAATTATAATTTTTTGATCCTTATGGTTCACCGTTATTATGAAATAACTCTTTAAGTTGTTAGTTTTTACATTTGATAGCCTTCCGAATTCTGTCACTCTGCAGCTATGAAACGAAAGACCGTCTGAGAGTCCGTATAACGGATTCCAAGAACAAAAGATGGGAGATCCCAGAAGATGTAATTTCCCGCCAATCAAACTCCACTAGCCAGTTTCTGCCGGAAAACGAGCCAAACACCCCGGCGGGAACCCAAATTTTGCTCTCCGACCCCGCCTCCGACTTGGTCTTTACCCTCCACAACACAACCCCATTTGGCTTCTCCGTCACCCGCCGCTCCTCCGGCGAAGTCCTCTTCGACACGTCACCTAACAACTCAACTCCCGACAGTGTCCTGGTCTTTAAAGATCAGTACATTCAACTCTCCTCCGCATTGCCATCACAAGGTTCTGATCTTTACGGACTCGGAGACCACACGAAGAAGACATTCAAACTGAAGCCTGATGATAAACTAACCCTGTGGAATGCTGACATAGCAGCAGCAGCTGTTGATGTCAATCTCTATGGGTCCCACCCTTTTTACATTGATCTTAGATCGCCCAATGGGACAACTCACGGTGTCCTTCTGCTTAACAGCAATGGCATGGATGTTTTTTACACTGGTGACAGGATTACTTTCAAGGTCATCGGAGGGATCATTGATTTGTATTTCTTCGCCGGACCTTCTCCGGATTCAGTGATACAACAGTACACAGAGTTGATCGGCCGCCCTGCCCCAATGCCATATTGGTCATTTGGTAAGTCTTGAGTCTGCAAATTTGACAATTTCTGTAATTGTATTTAATTGATTACTGAACATTGGTGTGGGTTGGAACATTTTGTTCAGGATTTCATCAGTGTCGATATGGTTACAAGAATGTATCAGACCTTGAAGGTGTGGTTGCTGGCTATGCAAATGCAAGTATCCCTCTTGAAGTTATGTGGACAGATATTGATTACATGGATGCCTATAAGGATTTCACTTTTGATCCAGTCAACTTTCCAGTAGACCGGATGAAGAAATTTGCTGACACTCTTCATGAAAATGGCCAAAAATATGTTGTCATTGTGGATCCTGGTATGTACCAAATTAATTCCTTTCGTTTCTGATACTTTTTGCAGCCTGCAGCAAAGCTCATTTTGCGCCTTTTCCTGCAGGTATCGGCATTAATGACACTTACGACACTTACAATAGAGGGTTGAAGGCTGATATTTACATTAAACGCGATGGTGTCCCTTACAAAGGTAAAGTTTGGCCTGGAGATGTTTACTTCCCTGACTTTATGAATCCTGCCACTGAAGCTTATTGGGAAAACGAGATCAAAATATTTAGAGAGACTCTTCCTGTGGATGGTCTTTGGATTGATATGAATGAGTTGGCTAATTTTATAACATCTGCTCCTGCCCCATCTTCTACACTTGATGATCCTCCATACAAGATACGTAATGGTGGAGGTGGAAAGCAAATTAATGACAGAACTGTGCCTGCGAATGCTCTTCATTTTGGAAATGTTACTGAATATAATTCCCATAACCTTTATGGACTCCTGGAAGCAAAGGCAACACATGCAGCATTGGTTAATATCACCGGTTAAAAGGCCATTTGTACTTAGTAGATCAACTTTTGTAAGCTCTGGAAAGTATGCTGCTCATTGGACTGGAGACAATGCTGCTAGATGGGATGATTTGGCATATTCAATTCCAGCCATATTGAATTTTGGACTCTTTGGGATCCCAATGGTTGGTGCTGATATTTGTGGCTTTTCTGGTGATACAAATGAACAGCTTTGCCGCAGATGGATTCAGGTAACATTTCCATGCATGATCCTTATAATATAAGATCAATGTTTTATTTGAATCTGATGAAAATCTTTTTCCAAATGCAGCTGGGGGCTTTTTACCCTTTTGCAAGAGATCATTCTGATAAGAATGGAAACCGTAAAGAGCCTTACCTTTGGGAATCTGTTGCTACAACAGCAAAGAAAGTGATAGGGCTACGCTACCAGCTACTCCCATACTTCTACACATTAATGTATGAAGCACATAAAAATGGAACCCCCATTGCACGTCCCCTCTTCTTCTCATTTCCCCAAGATACCAACACTTATGAAATAGACACACAGTTTCTGCTTGGCAAAGGTGTAATGGTGTCACCTGTATTGACTGCCGATGCCACTTCAGTCAATGCCTATTTCCCAAGTGGAAATTGGTTTGATCTCTTCAATTACTCAAATTCAGTGAGTGCAAATCCAGGAAACCAAACCACACTTGACGCACCGCCTGATCATATAAACGTTCATGTTCGCGAAGGCAATATTTTGGCATTGCAAGGCGAGGCTATGACAACTGAAGCTGCCCGGAAGACACCATTTCAACTCTTGGTGGTTGCAAGCAGCGGGGGAATTAGCACCGGGGAACTTTTCTTGGATAACGGAGAAGATCTCGAGATGGGAGGAAATGGAGGCAACTGGAGTTTGGTTCGGTTTACTAGCCAAATTGCAAACAATAGTGTCATTGTAAGTTCAAAGGTTGAGAACAAAGATTTTGCTTTGAGTCAGAAGTGGATCATTGAGAAGATCACTGTCATAGGGTTACCAAATGTTCAGGGAGTGAAAGGGTATGTGTTGAGGACTGGTGGTGGAGTAAAAATCAGAATTATGTTGTCAAGGAAAGCACAAGCAATAGCACACAATTAGGACAATAGAGACCTCAAAGCTAACACTTCCCTTAGGAGAAGAGTTCAATTTTGAAGTGAAACTGTAACTAGCTACTGAGAGTTTTTCTTGCAAGGCAAGCATTGTATTTGGAGCCATATAATAAGCACAATCAAGTATTGGATCACGTTTTCAATAAATGCTCTCCCAATTTTAGTGTAATGAATCTGATTTTTCAACCATCTAATCTTGATATTGTTTTTCACATTGTTTTTTTTCTCTTTCTATTCTTATTATTTTATTAAAAAAAAATAAGAGAAGACAAAACCCAAATTATTTTTTTATTTTATTTATCTCTCAAGATCAAGATTCGAACTTTTATAATTTTTTTTAACAAAGCAAATTCAAGGAGCTCGGCTGGCTATATAATCCGGCCCGGACAAGATATAAACCTGCGAGTCCCAATATACAGTTAAAATGATGGGGAGTAGTAAAACAGACTTCTTGTCTCAGAATCAACTTCTTGTTCATTTCAAACGTTATTGGATTTAAATAAATATTTAAAAAAAAAAATAGATAAGAAATAACGGGCTTCCATATCACCGTAATAGTTATTTGACAAAATGTCACCCAATTATTCTGTAAATTGTCCTAATGAAATTTTTGTTTCTATAATTTTGAAAATACAAACTTCAGTTCATAACGTTAAATATTTTTCCGTTATTTTTGAGTTATTTTTCATCAGAAAAATGAAAAATTCTCTGAATATATTAAAAACTTATTTCAAATTTATATGAAAAGTGACTAAATAAATAAAAATATATATTTAATGGTAAGGATAAATTTATATTTTCTACTACTATAGGGACTAAAATTTGTATTTATAAAATTACATGGATTAAAATATTCTTACGAAAATATGTAATGATGAACACTAAAAAATGCATATTTATTAAAAGAAAAATCAGTAATTTTACACTTGTAGTTTCATTAATCCCTTTAATTTTAGCATAATAATTAAATTTACGTTTTATATATTTTTATTGTGACTTATATTTTATGTAAGTGAAATAATACTTTGGATGCATATCTAAAAAATGGACTTGATATTTGGATTTTAAAGGCCAGAAATTTAATACGGGGTTCTAACAATGTACAACTTCGAAAATTCCAGTGATGTGCAATGTCCGTATTTTGGCCACAACTTTTAACTCCGATATCAGATTGAAGTGATTCCAGTTCCAGATGAAAGAGGACTCAAAGATCTAAAACTTTATTGCTGACAAGATTTTCAAGACCGAAATTGACAAATAAGCCAAAGCGTGTTATAACTTATATGTAAAAGTCATTGTCAAATCAAAAAATAAGAAAATAAAAAATATTTGTCAATTTCTCCTGTTTGGTGGAGGAAATGGTGGAGAAAATGATGGAGAAAATGGTGGAGAAAGTTTGTAAAATTTCCTCTATAAATAAGAGATGTTCAGCACCTCATTTCCTCAGCAAAAATTTCCACAGATCTCTCTGAGACTTTGTGGGATGAGCTCTTGCGTGTATTTTTCCCTTTTGTAATTTATTTTTCTTTTATTAATAAAATTATGAGTGTTTTTATTTATATCATGTTCTGCTAATTTTCATTATGCTGGGGTAAAGAGTGAAGCTAGTGGTATGAAAATATAGATGATTTTTATTTATATTATATTTTATAAATTATAATAATTTCCCAAATAAAATTCATACTCTTTATAGTTTATTGATGATTCTTGACTAGTTGTAGACAGTCAGCGATTGTCATATATAATATTTGAATCCCATAAATGAGAGAGTGTGGACTATCAAAGATCTATATTAATTATTAATAAATTTTGTTACCGCCTATATGACTGGTTTTATATATTTGGCATAATTGAGTACCTAATTGAATTTGTTATAGACAAATGATATCACCGCCTTTATGGCTGGTTTTATATGCTTTGACATATTTAGTACCTTGGCATGACTAATTATCGATAGGACAGATCACATGTGTTGGCATAATTAATATATGATAATTATGAAATGTTAGAATAATTTGCACAAATAAGAAAAATAAGTTTTCCTATGTAGGAATTACATAATGAATTGTTTAAGTGATTCACTTTATGGCCTGTATTCTGATAAGAAAACATCTAAAGAACTATGAGAAGTTTTATACCGAAAATATAAAACTCAAGATGCGAGCACTAAAAAATTTATGGTAAGTCGTTTCCTAGATTTTAAAATGGTGGATCCTAAAACTGTAATGAGCCAAGTTCGCGAATTTCAGATGATTTTCTCTCGATTATTAGTGAAAAATATGATTATGAGTGAATCTTTTCAGGTTGCTGTCATAATTGAGAAATTGCCTCATGTCTGGAAAGAATTTAAAAGTTATCTTAAGCACAAAATCAAAGAAATGAACCTTTAATAATTAATCCTGAAACTTCATATTGAAAAAGAAAACATATACTCATAGAGGAAAGTAGTCAGTTCTGAGGCTAAAGCCAATGTCGTGGCCCATGGTCAAGACTTTAGGCAAAAAGACCAAGAAATGACCCAAACTAGGTCCAAAAGAAGGCGTCTCGAAGAAGCAAAAAAAATTCCAAGAGAAATACTTCAATTGTGACAAAGTTAGACATAAGTCTTCGGAGTGTAGATTACCGAAGAAGAAAAGAGATCAAGAAACTAACATGGTGAGCAATCTCACTCAAAAATTTCTGACATAGATCTTTATACAGTGGTGTCAGAAATGAACTTAGTGGGCTCAAATCCAAGAGAATGGTGGATTGACACTGGAGCTACAAGGCATGTATGTTCATATAAGGGATTGCTCACCTCTTTCAAACATGCTGAAAATGGAGAAGAAATATTTATGAGAAATTCAACCACTTCCGAAATTCATGATAAAGGAAATGTGTTTTTGAAGATGACATCTGAAAAGGGATTGACTCTGAGTGTTGCCCAATACGTACCAGAAATCCGAAAGAATTTGGTCTCAAGATCGCTTTTGAACAAGCATGACTTTGGAATGGTGTTTGAATCTGACATGGTAGTTTTAACTAATGGTTATGAAATTGGAAGAGTTTTTATTTTATAAACACAAAACAAAAGAATATTTGGTTGGAATTTCAACAGTTAAACTAACTGTAAACATTAATACTCAGTTTCATACAATAGAGATCTCAAAGCTAGCACTACCCAACAGATAGGATTTCAAGTTGGAACTAAAACTCTGTAGAGAACATTAAACATAAATAAACCCAAGATCAAGCCAGAGAGGCGAAAACATAGATTAATATCCCACCCAGCTTCTTTTCCACCAACTATATGTAGCATTATAATCATTTTTACCTTCTTAAGCATAATGTGACAGACTACAAGATGCTTTACATTTAATGACAATAAATGCTTAGCAGTAATATATCACACACACAAGATTAGATACTTCCAAAAAGAAGACAAGTCTAGCAGGTGCATTACAAGAAATGTGAATCCAATGACACACAGACCAAGATTGAATGAATGGCCCATCAATGAATATTATATAGTTTTATACAACATTTTTTTTTGGTTCTAGTTAAACCATTTCCTAAATCTTAAGAAATTTAGGTGCAAGCTTGTAATAGATTGAATATGGAACAATTTTAATGCTATGGGACATCTGATCAAAGTAAAAAACAAAAAAAAAAAAAAAAAAAAAAACTCCATCAAACAGTTTCACTATCATGATTAGACAAACCACAGAAAGAGAGACGGAGAAGGTAAAAAGAAAGGGCTAAAACCTTGCCTAAGTCGTATATTATTAACGAAAGATGGACCACACAACTATTCCAGAACTCCTTCAATAAGCTATTTACATATGTTATTTCTCAAGGGCACTATGAATGCCGGAAAAATGGATGCATATACCAAATTCTGTTATGAAATATGATCTCCGCTTTTCAACAGTAAATTTTCGATAATCTCCACATAAGAGGGAACAAATATTTCTAACACATCTTCAAATGTCACAATCGCAACAACAACAAAAATAATTAAACTAGATCAGGTAAACTATAATCATAATTTCCGTATCCCTAAATCATAGAAATAAATTTCAATGTACCAAAATGAATATAGTCAAGAAAAACCTACAAGTGCAAAGAATATTAGCTGATTTATTATGATCACAAAAAATAATGGGTGTACTTCAATAGAGCCCTGCTACATCAATGTCCAATATTCTAAAAGTTTATTTTCTGACAGCATTCACTAAAGAAAACAAAAAAAAAAACCACACAAAAAATAAATTTTTTTTTGGGGAAACATGTAAATCGATAAGTGTCATTTAAACATCAAAACAACATGCTATTAACAAATCAAACCATAAAATACCAAAAACCCTAAAACCTAAAACATAAAACTGTAGATTAAAAAACCTGTAAAATGCAATGACGAATCCAAGTTGAGATCTCTCTCTGTCCTTAAGAACTTATTGGCCCCGTCACAGGTGCTTTACAGATTCGCAATTGACCAATGTTCTCACAGGATAATTTGATTCCTTCTTGTCCAAGGAGCACTACTTGATAAGTATATGAATTAGAAAAATAGGAGGAATTCTCTCTCAAAACCAGAAGAAAACAGTGACTCAAAACGGATTTTCGTTATATCTTTTTTTTGGATTTGATTGCCTTTTTTATAAGGCATGGATGGGTGCCAAAAGGGCACCCCTTAGGGTGGGATGCAACCCTCATAAGGATTGCAACCTTCCTTTGCACCCATAGTGTCAAAAAAACATAAACACCCATCCTTTAATGAATATTGCAAGAATTTCCAATAATCCCCCACAATTCTTCTAATATTCATGTAGACACTTGAGAGAGTTACCATGAGTTAAAGCTGCATCGAAATAGGTAGTTTTCGCCTTGAACCTTTCCTAGTGAATGCCAATCGGATTTACTAGGCAAACCAGTGACCCATAGTCTTGAACTGTTCTGCCGTTGGTGTAAACTAAGACAATTGCCAACACACAGCTTTAATTCGACAATTTTCTCGTTCTACGGTTGTGTTCATTTTGGCACTTAAAAGTTCCCATGAAAGCGGCCTCACTTCTTACTTGAAATATGTGATCTACTATCAAGATGTAATCTGTCTTTACCCCATTAGGATTCATCTCCTAATATAATGATCATTAAAAGCCTTAACTTATCCTAACCAATGACAGACAGCACTCAGCGTCATTATCGAAATGGGAAAAAGTACAGAACTCTTCAGTGCTTGTTTTGAATTGCACAAAGTTTCAATTGTCCATTTTGAACCTAGATATGGGATCTCCAATCAGCTAGGTTGGGTTTTCACAGTGACAATTCTTAAATTATAGGCTTCAAGCCCATTCTTCTCGATGACTTCTCAACTTACTCTCGAGGTAAACCTTTAGTTAATGGATCCGCTAGGTTTTCCTCGACTTAACATAATTGATCGTTATTATGCCACTTGAGAGCAATTGACGTATGGTATTATGTCTCCGACGTATGTGTCGAGACTTACAATTATACATTGTATTTTGGGCTCTCTCAATAGCTGATTGACTATCACAATGTATGCTAATCGCTTGCACCGGTTTGGGCAAACTAGGAATATCCTCCAGGAAGTTTCTAAGTCATTCTGCTTATTCTGCTGTTTCGTCTAACACTATGAACTCTGATTCCATAGTAGACCGGGCAATACATGTTTGCCTCGATGATTTCCATGACACAGCTGCATTACCAAGTGTGAAAACAAATCCACTCGTAAATTTGGAATCCACCGTATCAAATATCCAGTTAGCATCGCTGTATCCATCTAGTACAGCATGATATCTTTCGTAATGTAGCCCATATTTTGAAGTTTCTCTCAGATACCTCAAAACTCTTACTATGGCATTCCAGTGGTTATGTCATGGATTGCTCGTATATCTGCTAAGCCGGTTCACAGCTTGATCGATATCAGGTCGTGTGCAATTCGTGAGATACATCAGACTTCCGATGATTCTCGAATACTCTAATTGCGATACGCTCGAACCAGTATTCTTTGATAGATGAAGAGTTAGGTCTACATGGGTTCTAGCCACATTTAGATCCCATTTGATATATTTATCAAGTATCTTCTCAATATAATGAGTCTGAGATAATATATATCCGTCTGATG
>SKCR01044629.1:0-73615 GCA_019454045.1 Zanthoxylum bungeanum
TAAAATCTCATATAAGAGGTTTCACTTAATTTTAAAATATTAAGGAAATTTTATTTAATTCACTAAATATCATCAAGATTTTATTATTTTTTTAAATACTACATGACTCATACATCTTCTGTATCAAAAAAAAATTGCTCATTGCATCGAGTATCACTAGATAGCATTAAAATTTATGAAATGGATTTATGACTTGGTACAATTATGGCATTAATTTATAGTGGTACCAACTTGCACAATTTGACTTGACAATTTATATATCTCACAATCAAAATTAATACAAGGTGCCTACTTCCCTTCATTTTCCGTCAAGAAGAATGATATTTTTCACAAACTAATTTTTTTCTGTTTTGCCACATACTCTTATCGTTTTTATAATTATTCTTTTGATGCGAATACTGTTGCAAAAATTAAACTCATCTCAGTCATAAAATAACTCTTTATTTTATTAAAATTTTGACCGAAAACTCTGAGAGAAAGTCTCAATCGTAATTAGGCACTTGTGTTAAGTTCATTCATAACACGTTCGAAGGCATAGTGTATATGAATGCACATTTGAAAGGAGGTTCAAATACATATGCGATCTTATCAGTGCACATGTAATCTATTTTGAGAACCTTAAAGTATATAAGATTTTGATAAGCCGCTTTTGCACCTTATGAGAAATATATTGCAAAACTAATTTACCCTTTTCTTGTGAGAGAAACTGTAGTTCATAGGTGTCATTAAACAGAAATCAAGCATGCTTTAAACAATCAAAATCAGAAAAATGAAAGTAGATCTAGCAAAACCCTAAAACCTTGATATGTACAGAAAACCTGGAAAATGATGAATGCAATGATCCGAGTCGAGATAAATCTTTGTCCTTAAGAACTTATCAGCCCCGTTTCAGTGCTCTACGGATTTGTGGCAAATGTTCTCCCAGGATAACCCTGATTCCTCTTGTTCAAGGGGCACTCCTTAACAAGATCTCGAACTGATGAAATGGAGGAACTCTCTCTACTCAAACAATATGAGACTCAACAAGATGGATGATATTCGGATGGATTTTTCTCTGTGTATTAAGGAGAAGAGTGCTTCCTTTTATAAGCATGGAAGGGTGCCTCAACGGCACCCTTTGGGTTGGGGTGCAACCCTCCAAAGGGTTGTACCCCTCCTATGTACCCCTTGGAACATAGGACCATGTTACACACAAATGGATGACATGTCCCTATGGGGTACCATCCAAAGGACATGTCTCTTATCCATCCAACCAATTATATTTGAAGATTTGAAGAATTTACAACAATCCCCCACAATTCTTCAAATATTCATGCAGACACTTGAGAGAGTTTACGTGAACTAAAGCTGCATCAAAATAGATAGCTTTCGCCTTGAACCTTTCCTAGTGAATGACAATCGGATTTACTTGGCAAACCAGTGACCCATAGTCTTGAACTGTTCTGCCGTTGGTGTAAACCAAGACAACTGCCAACACACAGCTTTACTTCGACCATTTCCCGTTCAACAGTTGTGTTCATTTCGGCCCTGAACAACGGTCCTAGATTCATCAAGTACTTTAGGGTAACCCGACTTTAAAAGTTCCCATGGAAGCGGCCTCACTTCTTACTTGAAATAGGTGATCTACTATGAAGAGGTAATCTGTCTTTACCCCCATTAGGACTCATCTCCTAATATAGTGATCATTAAAAGTATTAGCTTATCATAACCATGACATACATCACTCAGCGTCATTATCGGAATGGGAAAGAGTACAAAACTCTTCAGTGCTTGTATTGAATTGCACAAAGTTTCTGTTGGCCATTTTGAACCTAGATCTTGGGATCTCCAGTCAGCTAGGTTGGGTTTTCACAGTGACAATTCTTAAGTTATAGGCTTCAAGCCCATTCCCCTCGATGACTTCTCAACTTGCTCTCGAGGAAAACATTTAGTTAGTGGATCCATTAGGTTTTCCTTTTACTCAACATAACCGATCGATATTATGCCACTTGAGAGCAGTTGACGTATGGTATTATGTCTCTGACGTATGTGTCAAGAATTACCATCATACATTGTATTTTGGGCTCTCCCAATAGCCGATTGACTATCACAATGTATATTAATCGCTGGCACTGGTTTAGGCCAACTAGGAATATCCTCCAGGAAGTTTCTAAGTCATTCTGCTTCTTCCGCTATTTTGTCTAACGCTATGAACTCTGATTCCATAGTAGACCGGGCAATACATGTTTGCCTCGAGGATTTCCATGACACGGCCGCACTACCAAGTGTGAAAACAAATCCACTCGTAGATTTGGAATCCACTGTATCAGATATCCAGTTAGCATCGCTGTATCCCTCTAGAACAGCAGGATATCTCTCATAGTGTAGCCCATATTTTTAAGTTTCTCTCAAATACCTCAAAACTCTTACTATGGCTTTCCACTGGTTATGTCCTGGATTGCTCGTATATCTGCTAAGCCTGTTCACAGCTTGAGCGATATCAGGTCGTGTGAAATTCGTGATATATATCAGACTTCTGATGATTCTCGAGTACTCTAATTGCGATATGCTTGAGCCAATGTTCTTTGATAGATGAAGAGTTAGGTTAGCTACTCCCAAATCTTTCATATCAAATTTGTTGGATAACACTTTCTTGGTAGACTGAATCAGTTCATGATTACTACCAATTATCAGCATATCGTCTACATAGAGACACACAATGACATATCAATTTTGAGTTGATTTAGTGTACACACACTTATCACACTCATTGGTTTTGAACCCACTTGACAACATCATTTTGTCAAATTTCTCATGCCTTTGTTTAGGTACTTGTTTTAATCCATAAAAGGATTTTACACGTTTGCACACCTTCTGTTCTTGTCCAGGAACATTAAACCCTTCTGGTTGTTCCATGTAAATCTCTTCATCCAATTCACCATTCAAGAATGTCATCTTTACATCCATTTGATGTATTTCAAGACCAAATATAGCTTCTATGGCTATGCATTGTTATCGATGTGATACGAGTCACTGGTGAATATGAGTCAAAGTAATCAAGGCCTTCCTTTTGCCTATAATCTTTTATGACAAGTCTTGCCTTGTACTTATCTATTGATCCATCCGATTTCATTATCCATTTGTAGCCGAGTGGCTTACAACCTGGAGGAAGATCAACCAACTCCCAAGTATGGTTTTGTAAGATTGAATCAATCTCACCGTTAATAGCCTCTTTCCACAAAGGTGCCTCCGGAGAAGACATTGCTTTCTCATAGCTTCGAGGCTCATTTTCTAACAAGTATGTCAGAAAATTGGGTTCAAATGACTTAGACGACGTCTAGGTTCATTTCCCTCAACATTTCCATGTTGGTCTGACTCTTGGTCAACCTGATCACTATCCTTGACAGTATCAATAGTTCTTTTGAGAGACTCTCTTCCTTGTCTTTCCTTACAAGGAAATGTCTCTTCAAAATGTCGTATTCTTTGACTCAATTATCATCTTTGGATTGATATAAGGAATCTCAGACTTATGTACCAAGAATCGATACGTACTACTATTGCGAGCATATCCAATGAATATACAATCAACAGTTTTGGGTCCTATTTTAACCTTCTTAGGTTTAGGAACCATTACTTTGGCAAGACACCCCTACACTTTTAGGTATTTGTAGGAAGGTATGAAACCTTTCCATAACTTATATGGTGTCTTGTCCAATCTTCTGTGAGGAAGCTTGTTTAGAACGTAGTTCGTGGAAAGCAAGGTTTCCCCCCAGAAGTTCTGGGGTAAACCAGAACTTGTCAACATGACGTTCATCATTTCCTCCAACGTTCGGTTTTTACGCTCAACAATCTCGTTTTGTTGATGAGAATAAATAGTAGTGGTTTCGTGAATAATTCCGTGCACAGAACAATATTCACCGAATGGTGTAACATATTCACCACATCTATCACTCCTAATTCTTTTGATTTTCTTGCAAAGTTGGTTTTCAACTTCGTTCTTATAGTGTATCTTTGCTCCTCAGCAAATACAAATTACATAATCTTGTGCTATCATTGATAAAAGTGACAAAGTACTTTTTACCGCCTCTTGTTTGCACAATATTCATATCACATATCAGTGTGTACAAGTTCCAAGGGTTCAGAACTTCGTTCTATGTATTTTTTCTTCAACACATGCCTCACACTTATGTTGGCTATCAATGCAAATTTAGGTATAATATCCATGTTAATTAATGTATGCATCGTATCATAATTAACATGTCTGAACCTCCCATGCCATACATTTTGTGAATCAATAATATAAGCAGAAGTTGTAGCTTTATTATTAGCACTGTGTCGATGAATTTGAAAAGGCCCTCAGTGAGGTATCATTTCCCTACATAGACATCATTTTTGGTCAATACAAACTTGTCAGAAACAAATACAAGCTTAAAGCCATTTTTGCTTAGGAGAGAACCTGAGATCAAGTTCTTCTGAATATCAGGAACAAGCAAACATACTTCAATGTAAGCTCATTTCCGGATGTCATATTCAGAACCACTGTGCCTTGTCCAACCACTCTAGAGGTAGACGACTTTCCCATAATCAGATGATCGTCACCATCGACCTTTTGATACGAGGAAAACATCTTACTATCAGCACAGATATGACGAGTAGCCCCAGTGTCTACCCATCATTCTCTCGAATTCCCAACCAAGTTGGCTTCAGTTATCACTATTAAGAGTTCATCTCTGAGATCTCATCAGTTAATTGCTCATTTTCAGCGACATGGGCCTTATTTTTCTTGTTCTTGCCCTTGTCCTGAGACTTATTGTTTCTGCAGTCCCTTGCCATATGACCGTTTTTTCCACAGTTGTAGCACTTCCCCTTGAACTTATTGTTAGCTTGGGAAGAATCAGCTGCACTGTTATTTCTCTTTTTGCTACCCTTTACATCCTTAACGATGTTGGCCTTAAACTACATAGTCTTGTAGCTGGCCTTCTCGGACTTCTTGTTGTCCTCTTCGATTCTCAATCGAACTCCAAGGTATTCAAGGCTCATCTGTTTCTTTTTGTGTTTCAGAGAGCTCCTGAAGTCCTTCCATGATGGAGGCAACTTGAAACATCTCACAGAGTTTCATACCTTCATCCAGTATTTCATGAATGGTCAACTGCAGTTCACCCAACTAAGACAACACCGTCAATGAATCTACCATCTTGTAGTCCAGGAACCTACCCACGACAAATTTCTTTTGTCCAGCATCCTCGGTTTTGTATTTCTTCTCGAGAGATTCCCAGAGAATCTTTGCAGAAGTCATGCCTTGGTACACATTGTATAGGGTATTGTCAAGACCACCAAAAAAGTAGTTCTTGCACAGGAAGTCACCAGACGACCATGTCTCTTCTCGCAGTTCCTTGGCTGCCTCTGATTCACCCTCCACATGACCCGAAGGATCTTTGAGGTACTTAGCCAACTGCAGAGTTGTTAGGTAGAACAACATTTTGTTCTGCCACTGTTTGAAGTTTGCCCCACCAAACTTCTCCAGTTTTTGTACATGAGCGACAGGTACTGTGATGTTTCTGCTAGCCATATGTAGCTAGAAACAAACAGAGGTCAATAAGTCTACAAAAGACAAATTGCACAATGATCAACAAATGATCTTCTTTCAAGTGATATACCAAGTATCCACTTGTTGTTCTATTAGACAGTATTACCAATAAACACAAGTCCTTGAATTTCCAACCAAGATTTCTTATGAGAAGTAAATAAAGGAATATTCCCAGAGGACGAGGGGGGTCCGGAGTAACCACTTAAGTCTCTGACCACTTAGGCTCTTATCGCCTTTTTGACAGAATATCTTTTAACCACTTACTCAATAGAACCTCTTAGCAATTCAAACTCAGTATTTCACTTTTAGATGTCACAATACAATATACGATATGTGTAGATATATGTGTTTGGATAAAATTACTTGTGTAAAATTACATTTTAAATTCTCAACCAATTATGCAACACACAAATAAGTTTCAACTTTATCACTAAGTGTATGCTTGTGATAATTGAACACCCTAATAATAACTTAAATCTATACTACCAAGATTTAATGTGTTACAATATATGATTTACTAAGTTAATATTAAATTAATCTAAGTCTTTGCAGTTTATAACAATTTCAGGACAGATTCGTTAGTGTCACGTTCGTATCTACGTTCGAATGAGACTGTCCAGTGTGTGTACGTTCGTGTTGCATTCGATAACGCGTTCGAATGAAGTGTTTCCAGAGAGTTCACGTTCGTATAGCGTTTGAGAATGCGTTCGAACGAAATGATTCCAGAGAGTTTGCGTTTGAGTTGCGTTTAGGACGCGTTTGAACGAACTAAGTCAGAAGTTCTACGTTCGAGTTGCGTTTGAAGATGCGTTCGAATGTTCTTACGAAATTTCAGATTTAAGCCTTTGCATTCATCGGGCGTTCGAACGCCCTACGGGTTTTTCATGCACAGACTGTATTTTTTCCAGAAATTTTCTTAACTATGCATGTGATTTACTATCTAACAACACTGTGGATAAGTTCTTAAGATTGTAGTTTATAGGTGTCATTAAACATAAATTAAGTCGAGATAAATCTTTGTCCTTAAGAACTTATCAGCCCCGTTTCAGTGCTCTACGGATTTTTGGCCAATGTTCTCCCAGGATAACCCGGATTCCTCTTGTTCAAGGGGCACTCCTTAACAAGATCTCGAACTGATGAAATGGAGGAACTCTCTCTACTCAAACAATATGAGACTCAACAAGATGGATGATATTCAGATGGATTTTTCTCCGTGTATTAAGGAACAAGAGTGCTTCCTTTTATAAGCATGGAAAGGTGCCTCAAGGGCACCCTTTGGGTTGGGGTGCAACACTACAAAGGGTTGTACCCCTCTTATGTACCCCTTGGAACATAGGACCATGTTACACACAAATGGAGGACATGTCCCTATGGGGTACCATCCAAAGGACATGTCCCTCCTCCTCCATCCAACCAATTATATTTGAAGATTTGAAGAATTTACAACAGAAACTACCCATTTAAAGGGAAAAACTTATAAGGGATTTGTCTAATTATGTAATAGACAGACATATCACGTCATCTATATACTCATAACACATAAATTTTTCTACCCTTGAAGATCAACATTGTCTTCTTCCTTGTGATTTTTTCTTCAACCATCAACATACCCGAATCATATCCTAACCTAACTCTGTAGAGGCACATTGCTTGTCGGAGTTTTGACTTTGAAAGCGAGTTCATTTGGTGGATGTTCAAGTGAAAAAAGCTTCAGA
The DNA here is from genome assembly GCA_019454045.1 of Zanthoxylum bungeanum. NCBI lineage: Eukaryota > Viridiplantae > Streptophyta > Magnoliopsida > Sapindales > Rutaceae > Zanthoxylum > Zanthoxylum bungeanum. Next base: position 7,282 of record SKCR01044629.1, read on the forward strand.
GTTTTGGGAAACGTTGCTTGATGCGGGCTTAAAGAATTCTTCAAGTGATTATCATAGGGGGTAAAAGAGTCGTAAAGATTTTACTTAGATCTATACCATCATTTTAAATTTCTACTAATGAATTTTGGATGGTAGCCAATACCTAGAGTAGTTTTTCTCTTAAGGAGTTTTTCAAAAAAATTTCAGTTCAACATTCACGTCAACAAAATCACTGTTTTGATTTATTTCGTTATTTGTTTTACTATAAGCAATTGTTACTGCTTTCGTTATTTGTTTTACTTTAACAAGTTGTAGCTTTCTTTTGATTAGATTTAATAGCGTATATATTTATCCAAACTCACAAACTCGCAAACTCATTGAAGGATCGAATATATTTATCCAACTTGCGAGTTTGCGAGTTTGCGAAAAAACCTCTTGATAGCCAGTGAAAGAAGGATCTGCATCATTGTGGTTCTCATCAACACGTGGTTGGTCATCATGATCAAAATCATTGATCCAACAATCATCAAATTCAACATCATCAGGCTCGACTTCATTATTATACACAGCTTCAACTTGGTCTATCGATTTCTGAAAAAAAAAGAGTATCCGACAACCTTTTATTAGCTTCATCAAATTGGTTGACTATGATCCCAAGGGTTGTTGCAGATGACATGCCCTTCCCGGGTACTTCCCGAGAATCAAAGAGCACCTGACATCCAGCATACACTCCAAGATTATTCAACAAGAGCCCATTGGCTCTACCTTCATCAAACTGAGCAGATGTTCGATGGTAGAAGGGATCAACTGCAAATCCAGCATCAAATTTCTTCACATTAAGACCCTCGAAAGATGATTCCAGTATTGATAAAGCACCTTGTATGCCTCTGAATGCACTAAATCGACTCTTAAATAGTAAATCTTAACTTCTGCTTCGAGAGTGTAACTTGCTTTTTGGAAATTGGTCTCCACATCATTCTCTTATGCAACCTTGATTTGAGAATGCACGGAATTTATGGAACAGAAGATTGCGGCACAACACGTGGAGATGCAGAAGCTTGCGACAGAGAACCAAAGGCTTGCTACTACCCATGGAGCCTTGAAGACAAGAACTCATTGTTATACAGCATGAGTTGAAGATAATTGCATGGCCAACAATGTAACAAGAAGAAAATCACGGGCGTATTCACAGACCCAGTTGGCAGAATCCACCTGAACCTTCTGAAAAACCAGACGCAGTCGAGAGATTACTTCAAGTTGACGTATTTTTAAAGGAAGTCGACGACGAGGGCTTACAATGGAGCATCTCCTTATTATTCTCTGTTTTCATATGCTTTTTCAACATCCTCTGCCAAAACGGCCTCGTTTTTGGAGACTTTTGCATCTTCAAAACCTTATGATTTGGTGAGAACATCAAGGATGGCTGGATACAGGATGTTAATTTTATATCCCACACTGCACTTTTTGGTTTAAATTCGTGTCAAAATTGTTTCCGAAGCAAGATCTGATTGCTACATTGAAGAAGATGGCTATGGGGCAGACACTTTATGGACCTGTTATGACAGTCGTGTTCTTATCGGTGAATGCAAGTTTACAAGCACGTAGAACAAACAAGATACAGGCTAGGGGCTGGATTTCGTTCCGCCGAGACCACTTGATTATTCGGCTCGGGGTTGGGTTACGTCCCACCGAGTCATGCACATTGGTCTAGGAACGGGACATTCCCCCAAAGCCAAGTACCTCTTTCAGCTCGGGGTCGGGTTACGTCCCACCGCGTCATGCTCATTGGTCTGGGGACGGGACATTCCCCCAGAACCAAGTGTCTCTTTTAGCTCGGGGTCCTCGGAATATTCAGGGACATACTCGATGCATAGGATCCGTGAGAAGCATAGCATGGGGAGGGATGATACCCCCGTGGCGATTGCTTGCTCCAATTTTACCAAACATAAGGAGGAATGTGCCCTTAATGTTTCGAACACTCTCTGATCCTCACTTACCTGATGTAATGGATCCGTGAGAAAGCATAGCACGAGGAGAGACGATGCCCCCGTGACATTTTCTTGCTCCAGTGACACGGACCTAAGGAGGAATGTGCCATTAGCATCCCGGACACTCTTTGATCCATTCATCATTTGGATCAAAGAGAGGTGCAGCACGGGGAGGCGTTGTGCCCCCGTGGCATGTGTCTGCTCCAGCGTTGCAAGGAGGAGCCCTCGCACAATACTCAGGCTCCACAGTGACCTGGCGTGCAGAGGATGTGCCCTTACCATTTTAAATGCTCTTTGATCCAAATCCTGGTTCGCCAGGACACTGAATTGAAAGATTCAGAATTGTGTTTTGGAGACCTCGGACGGGATGCTATTCTAAGGTATCTGTGCTGTGTTTACACTTTTTTGATTTTATTTTCCAAAGTTTTGTTTTTATTTTTTCGTCGGTCTGACAAGGGGACGCCCAAGTCAGATTCGATAGGGCTTCAAAGGTGGAGACATTTTCCATCTGAATAAGTCCCAATGATTAACCAGTGTTCGGGGCTGGATTCGTTCCACCGAGGCTACTTGTTAATCGGCTCGGGGTTGGATTCGTTACGCCGGGGCCACTTGGTTAATCGGTTCGGGGCTGGATTCGTTCCGCCGAGGCCACTTGGTTAATCGGCTCGGGGCTGGATTCGTTCCACCGAGGCCAATTGATTATTCGGCTTGGGGCTGGATTTCGTTCCGCCGAGGCCACTTAGTTATTCGACTCGGGGTCGGGTTACGTCCCACCGAGTCTACCTCTTTGGACTGGGGACGTAACATTCCCCCAGGTCCAAGTGCCTCTTTTCATTTGGGGTCGGGTTACGTCCCACCGAATCAGCCCTTCGGACTGGGGACGTAACATTCCCTCAGGTCCAAGTGCCTCTCTTCATTCGGGGTCGGGTACGTCCCACCGAGTCAGCCCTTTGGACTGGGGACGTAACATTCCCCGAGGTCCAAGTGCCTCTCTTCATTTGGGGTCGGGTTACGTCCCACCGAATCAGCCCTTCGGACTGGGGACGTAACATTCCCCCAGGTCCAGGTGCCTCTCTTCATTCGGGGTCGGGTTACGTCCCACCGAATCAGCCCTTCGGACTGGGGACGTAACATTCCCCCAGGTCCAAATGCCTCTCTTCATTCGGGGTCGGGTTACGTCCCACCGAATCAGCCATTCGGACTGGGGACGTAACATTCCCCCAGGTCCAAGTGCCTCTCTTCACTCGGGGTCGGGTTACGTCCCACCGAGTCTACCTCTTTGGAATGGGGACGTAAAATTCCCCCAGGTCCAAGTGCCTCTCTTCACTCGGGGTCGGGTTACGTCCCACCGAGTCTACCTCTTTGGACTGGGGACGTAACATTCCCCCAGGTCCGAGTGCCTTTCCCAGCTCGGGGTTGGGGTACGTCCCACCGAGTCAGCCTTTCGGACTGGGGACGTAACATTCCCCCAGGTCCAAGTGCCTCTCTTCACTCGGGGTCGGGTTACGTCCTACCGAGTCTACCTCTTTGGACTGGGGACGTAACATTCCCCCAGGTCCAAGTGCCTTTCTCAGCTCGGGGTCGGGGTACGTCCCACCGAGTCAGCCCTTTGGACTGAGGACGTAACATTCCCCCAGGTCCAATTGTCTCTCTTCATTCGGGGTCGGGTTATGTCCCACCGAATCAGCCCTTCGGACTGGGGACGTAACATTCCCCCAGGTCCAACTGCCTTTCTCAGCTCGGGGTCGGTGTTCCCCCAGGTCCAAGAGCCTCTTTTCATTCGGGGTCGGGTACGTCCCACCGAGTCAGCCATTCGGACTGGGGACGTAACATTCCCTCAGGTCCAGGTGCCTCTCTTCATTCGGGGTCGGGTTACGTCCCACCGAGTCAGCCCTTCGGACTGGGGACGTAACATTCCCGCAGGTCCAGGTGCCTCTCTTCATTCGGGGTCGGGTTACGTCCCACCGAATCAGCCCTTCGGACTGGGGACGTAACATTCCCGCAGGTCCAGGTGCCTCTCTTCATTCGGGGTCGGGTTACGTCCCACTGAATCAGCCCTTCGGACTGGGGACGTAATATTCCCCCAGGTCCAAGTGTCTCTCTTCATTCGGGGTCGGGTTACGTCCCACCGAATCAGCCATTCGGACTGGGGACGTAACATTCCCCCAGGTCCAAGTGCCTCTCGTCACTCGGGGTCGGGTTACGTCCCACCGAGTCTACCTCTTTGGACTGGGGACGTAACATTCCCCCAGGTCCAAGTGCCTCTCTTCACTCGAGGTCGGGTTACGTCCCACCGAGTCTACCTCTTTGGGCTGGGGACGTAACATTCCCCCAGGTCCAAGTGCCATTCTCAGCTCGGGGTCGGGGTACGTCCCACCGAGTCAGCCTTTCGGATTGGGGACGTAACATTCCCCCAGGTCCAAGTGCCTCTCTTCATTCGGGGTCGGGTTACGTCATACCGAATCAGCCCTTCGGACTGGGGACTTAAACATTCCCCAGGTCCAAGTGTCTTTCTCAGCTCGGGGTCGGGGTACGTCCCACCGAGTCAGCCCTTCGGACTGGGGACGTAACATTCCCCCAGGTCCAAGTGCCTCTCTTCATTCGGGGTCGGGTACGTCCCACCGAGTCAGCCCTTCAGACTGGGGACGTAACATTCCCCCAGGTCCAAGTGCCTCTCTTCATTCGGGGTCAGGTACGTCCCACCGAGTCAGCCATTCGGACTGGGGACGTAATAGTCCCCCAGGTCCAGGTGCCTCTCTTCATTCATTCGGGGTCGGGTTACGTCCCACCGAGTCAGCCCTTCGGACTGGGGACGTAACATCCCCCAGGTCCAAGTGCCTCTCTTCATTCGGGGTCGGGTTACATCCCACAGAATCAGCCATTCGGACTGGGGACGTAACATTCCCCCAGGTCCAAGTGCCTCTCTTCACTCGGGGTCGGGTTACGTCCCACCGAGTCTACCTCTTTGGACTGGGGACGTAACATTCCCCCAGGTCCAAGTGCCTTTCTCAGCTCGGGGTCGGGGTACGTCCCACCGAGTCAGCCCTTCAGACTGGGGACGTAACATTCCCCCAAGTCCAAGTGCTTCTCTTCATTCGGGGTCGGGTTGCCTCCCACCGAGTCAGTCCTTCGGACTGGGGACGTAACATTCCCTCCGGCCCGAGCATCTCTCACAACTCGAGACAGGATCACATGCCACCGATCACATCATCGTTAGCTCAGAGGCAAAATTTTCTCCTCACAATCGAGATTGGATCAGTCAGGGGTCAGGACCTCTAAATCTCTGGTACAGATATTACAGAGGATGAGTCATTTTTAGTTTGGACAACAAGAGGAACTTCATCTCCTGATGGAACGACCCAAGTAAGCAATTTGCTTTGAGGTGGAGAATCGTTCTGAATAGGGTCAGCATCTCAAATAACCGAGGATATGAAGATAGAAACAGAAGACTTAGTTGATGGCGAAGGCAATTTCTCTGTGATTTCTGGAGCGACCACTAGCAAGGCGATCAGCACACCATCTTTATGTAGTTCCCGGCACCAACTTGCATACTCGTTGGAACCGAGAACTAGGGGACAGATGTTGATGGTGTTTTCAGGCACTATGTTATTTAAGCAGCACGACAGGGGTAAAAAAGATAATTCACTTCTCAGTCAAGATTATTAATGCCGACCCGACCACTAAAGAGTCAACAGTAAGGGGCCGGGAACTTTACGGTTAGTGACTGAGCACTTGAGTTCAAGATGACCGGGCAATTATCAGGTCGACAACAGCATTCTCAGTACAAAAGACTATTATGACCGACCTCATGAAGACCGACCTCGTGAAAACCGAGCATAGGGCAAGACATGTTCGGGAAGATAAGACATTCTATCCATACAAGATAAGATAATAAGTTATCCTACTTTCATGGGGTAAACTAGTAAGTCAATGTCCTAGTATGATAAAGGAAGTGAATGTAGTTTTTGACTAGGAATCCTTATGGGAAAGAGAAATTGTTTCAACTAGGAAATCCTTGTAAAAGAATGAATCTGATTTCTGCACTATTATAAATAGGGAGGTAGAGTTGACCGGCGTAAACACACACGTATAACGCAAGCGCACGTATCGTTCAAGTAGTATAAAAATATTGATCTCACGAGGACTTAATATCTAATCTATTAATTTTATGAAGTCAAATGATTATAGTATCTAACAGGTTGTTTGATTGATTTGAAATGGTGACGATTCTAAATTTAAAAACAAGTAAATAAAATTGTTCGAAAGTAGGTTTTAAGAAAATTCAATATTAAAAACTATCTAGGGTTGTGATTTGTTCCAATATCATTTTAAAGATGAAGTGGTTATTTTATGTTTGTGTAATAAATCGGTTTACTAATCTGGAACACTAAATTATGCAAAAGCCTCTGTCGATGGTCAGACGCAAATACCCAGTTTAACCCAATTGAACCATATGTCTATGTCAACCAAATTATCTGGATTCATTAAGTTTAAGTTTCAATTATGGCTACCCCCGCCCGACAGGTATATGTCTATCCTGTAAGGAAATCTATTAAAGGGTTATCTATCCTCAATGAAGATCGTGGGCTATTAAGTCTAAGGCTGAAACCTAAAATCCATATGTCTAGTTCATTTTAGATTTACCACATCAATCTTATTGGTGATCAGACAACAAGAAGCATTAAGCTTAAGACTTAATAAGTAAACCTTTAAATTACCCAAACTATAATTTAACCCTTTATAAACGGTGATATTGGATTTCATCACAACCCCAGATAATTGGCTTAGTTACGACACATATTTACGGGTAGTAAAAAAAACTTAAATAAAATAAAAGACATAAAGTAAAATACTGAAAATTAAATGCTGAAAAGTAAATGCTGAAAGTAAATGCTGAAATTAAATACTGAAAATAAATGCTGAAAAGTAAATGCTGAAAGTAAATTGTTAAAAAGTAAATTGCTAAAAAGTAAATTGCTGAAAAGTAAATAAAGTAAAATTACAATAAAAGAAAATGCTGAGGTAAAAGGATCCACTTTTATTACTTCTATTTTAGATATCTCCCTCAATATAATATATTAACTTTGCATGATAATTACCAACCAGCCATATAGGCGGTATCCAGATTAAGTCAAATTAATAATTAATTACCAACCGACCAATCAGGCGGTATCTAGTTTAGTCAGGTTAAAACCAATTTAAATAATTATCAATCGACCAATATGGCGGTATCCTCGTTAAGTCAGGTTTTAACTAGTTTATATATTATAATTAAGGGAGATTAATCTAAATATTAGTAATAAAAGTTTTACATTTTACCCCAGCAAATGGGAGTTACCTTCTCATTACTGAAAAGTAAAAACTGAAAATTAAATAAAGAAAAGAAAGTGCGAAAACGAAAATTAATTACTGAAAGCTGTAAATAAACAAACAAGATACAATCTTCTTAGTATTCTTAAGGAATTCCTTAGAAGAAAGTATGAATTTTACATGAAATGACTTGGTATTTATAGGCAAAATTTTGCCTCCATCAAATCATCCACCAAATCAATTATTAATTGCTCCACTAATTGCTCCACTAATTGCTCCACTAATCTCTTATCATGTTTGGTGATGATTTGATAATTTTTATTATTTTTTTATTAATTTATTTTTTTGCTTTGAAAATGATTGAAAGTGACTTTAATAATTACACACTACACACTTCTGGATGGTTCATCAATTTCGGGCATGAAATCTTCAGAATTAGAAATTATTTTGTCTTTCAAAGTTGTATATCTTTGAGTCTTCTTTAATCTGGAACTTGAATCAGCTCAATCCGATATCTGAGTAAAACGTTATGCCCAAAATACGACAGATGCGCAAAACTGGAATTTCCAAAACTGCACTTCGTCAAAACGCCCTTTCAAGTTTCCAATCTCCAAAATTAAAATATCAAGTCCAATAATTGCCCTTATTTGACCCATATTTCATCCTAAATGATTTCATTGAGACCCGATATTATTTTATCTGCAAAATAAACTAAAACACATCAAAACGTTCATCAAACCCGAGAAACTAAACAAATATTAAGTTAAAGGGGCGGTAAATATTGATATATTTTCCGCTCATCACACCCCCAAACCTAACATTTTGCTAGTCCTCGAGCAAAACAGCAAAACAAAATAAAATTAAACTAAGCCACTTTCGTAGGGATCACGGTTGTATTTAGCATATGCAACAAGCCTTTAAACCCCTAGGTGTCCCTAGTGGACGAGTTGTAGTCTCGTGAGGGCTTACAGCAACGATACCCACAAACGTTTTACAAAAGTAAAAAGATAATAAAACTAATGCACACAAAAGCAAAAAGACAAGAGAAAATAGAATAAAGAAGTTAGTGACTAATCAGGTGAAACTTCTACTCCAAGTCAATAGTGTGTTTTGTTTCATTCTAAATTACAGAATAAGTAAATTCTCCGATTATTTTTACCATTCTTCATATACACAGCCAACAAAATATTAACAACTCATTTTTGCCCACAACAGTCATAAGTGCAGTTGATAAGAGAGTAATATTTTTGTCCTAAAGTTCTATCAGATTTAACACCTTTTGGTAGCAATGGAATAATTTTTCTCATTTTTCTGATTTTTTCTTTGATTTTTTTTCTATTTTTTATTTATATACAATATCTTCTATCTATGTAGCGAGTGTTGGGTCGGTGGCTCCCAAACCAGTTGGCTTTAGGGCACCAGGTGTTAAGACACCCCTACGGACTTAATTACTCAGATTTCAGATATATATATTTTTGCAGCATCTTTGATCCAAGTAGCGAGCTTTGGGCCAATGACTCCCACCAACCAGTTGGTTTTAGGGCACTAGGTGTCAAAACACCCTTACAGACTTAATAACTCGGATCTCGGACGTTTTTTTTTTTTTTTTTTTTTTTACTCCATTGCTTTTTGAGATGCTTCCTCCAATTAAACTAGAGCACTGAATATTACAAACTTTTCAATTTTAGCTCATGTCCGTATGTTACCATGTATGTTGATAATATCTGTCAACTGAGCATATGAAGATTCATTTTAGTCAATTTTATGGAGAATTTACAAATTAAATAATTCAAAAGGAAATAAACAAAAATTAACTTGTTTCGAATTAGGTTGAGATACGTCTCAGGAGTGGAAACTCCTTACTCAGCTATATCTCTTACCAATTTCACCTTTTTAGTCAAAATAAAAATACAAAAACACAAAATATTTTTTGTAATTTTTGAAAATTTTTCAATTTTTTTGTATTTTTCGAAAAATTTTGAACTAAAAATAGAAACAACACACAACTAAAAAAATAAGGTACTAATCAACTAATTCTCTCCCCCAAACCTAAATGAGACATTGTCCCCAATGTCTTAAACAGTAGTAGAAGAGTTTAGAAGATAATACCTAGTTAGCTGAAATTCTACAGGAGATTAAAAGTTAAGATCCAGATTAACACGACGCCTCTTACCACGATCATCCTCGGACCAATTTATCTTTGAAAGGACATGGTCAATTTGTGGTTCATAGGCTAAGAGTTGGTCTATTAGATCCGGAGCAGTTCTGGCAGTAAAAATGAGTTCTTTTAAAGGTTTTGATATTAACCAATTTCTCCGGGCATCATCAAGAAACACACAAAGAAAATCATAAAATCCATCAACGTTAAACAACCCAATTGGTTTCTGGTGTATGCTCAGGTTCGCCCAAGATAGTACTATAAAAATTTCCTCCAATGTGCCCAAGCCACCTGGCAAAGCAATAAAAGCATCAGCACGGTTAATCATTTCTACCAGTCGTTCAGACATACCTGGCACCATCAGTTCCTCTCAGCACAATTATATTCAGTGAGATCTCATAAATATAGTAGACATTCTTCATTTTATAGTGGGGATGGGGATAAAGTAAAATTATATTATTAATAAATTAATTTTTTCATTAATTTATAAAATATATTTTAATAAACTTTTAGATTAAGCGGGAAAGTCAATGGCTCCGATATTGAATAAAATAACCATTATTTTTATAAATATTTATTCAATTTATAGCTAAAACTGCTTAGATAAAATAGCAAACAATAGCTTGATGTGAAAACTTTTACAAGGATTTGTGAAAAATAGTTTACAGGGCCATGGCTGGCAACTTGATTGGGATGTACGAATATTTTATATTTTTTTTCAATATTTCGCCAGTTCCCGAGGGAAGAGATAATTAAAAACATTGACTTATCTTTAAATGTTGTAGTTTGTTGTTAATTCTGCAAAATTATATGAATTACCCTAGGTGTACTAGGTCTTAATCCTTGAATTTAAACTAGATTAATCATACAATCCTTTATATAAAAAATCGTATCCCCTTCTTATTTGTCTATATAAACGAGCTTGTGTATATCAATTATACCTAATCCCCATAGGAACAAAGCTTTCATCTAGCCAATCCCTGCGGAAGGAAATGAAAAATCAGAAGAAATTCGGTCAAACAATGAAGCAAGGGCATGCCAGTGCAAGAAGCAACAACAGGAATTTGATAGAAAGAAACCGAAGAATTCTTATGAAAAATCTCCTGGACAAGCTCTTTGCTCTCATACCCACCACTCAAAAGTCCAAGGTACGCTTAATAAATAAATAAATATATATATATATATATATAAAACCTTATAAACTCCTAAACACCACACACACAAACACACATACGTGTATATAAAACTCTCCACAAGAACTAATTATCAATATATAAAAATAGAATTGATTTTCTTGACTAATTAAAGTGGAATCTTGTAGGTGTCGGTACCTGAGTTACTGGACCAAGCCACAGCTTACACGAAGCAGTTGCAGGAAAGGATTGAGAAAATGAGAGAGAGAAAGGGACTATTGAAAGATCACAGATATTTGGAACCCGTAATTGATATAAAATCTTCGGATTCTACTCTGGAAGTTACAATAATGTGTGGGTTAGAGAAAAACTTTTTGTTGCATCAAGTTATTAGGGTTATGGAGCAAGAAGGAGCTGATGTTGTAAGCACTACTTACCACAACGCAGGCGATAGGATTCTTTATACCATTTATTCTAAGGTATAAATCTATCTTCAATTTTCCAACCGACCCACTAAAACTTTATAATTTTTCATCCGGAATCTTGCAAAAATTTATCAAATTTTCTACCTTAAAAAAATTAATAATTTAAAGGGTATTGTGATATTTCTGAATTAATAATTTAATAATTGACAAATGTTAATTTTATTTTGCAGGCTGTCAGTACCAGAATTGGAATAGAGACTTCAAGAGTGGACGAGAGATTGAAGAAACTAATTACATAGATTCAGTTTCTACTTTGAGTAATAGCTTATGAACCCCAATTATAAGAAGCTTGTATGAGGAACTAGTTTATAAGCAACTTGTATAAGAAATTTCTGAAGCGGTTCGCATCTATGCATGGTTTAAGCTATTGTTTGGTATTATTGTATAAATAGTTTTAGCTATAATCTGCTGGATAAATATTTGTAAAAAATAAGGTTCTTTTAATCAATGTCGAGCCATTCACTGTCTTAGTTTAATTCAATAATTTATTAAAATATATTTTATAAATTAATGAAAAATTTAGTTTATTAATGAAATAATTTTACTTTCTCTGTCCTCATTACAAAATAAAAAATATCTTATTACTATCTACCGTTTTGACTATATAATTATTTATTTGATGGAATTCTGTTGAATATGACGACAATGAAGGTCAAGAAGCAGAGCAACAATCATATCATATTAGTATTAGAGTTCGAGCTTAAATCTATTATTATGATTCTCTTTATCAGAAAATTGTTTTATTAGGAAAAATAAATACTCTCTATTACTATAAGAATAGAATTTACTAATATTATAAAATTTGTACAAAAAATCCCACACACTAACTACACTCTCTAAACTCTCTTACTTGAAACTTACACTCTAAACCCTTTTTACATGGAACTTCTTTATTGAGAATGATTTGAGCTCCCAATTTTATAACCAACAAATCAATAATTTTCATCTAAGATTATTTCTAATTCCACATCCATTTTCAAACTCTACCTAAAATAATTTTCTTAAAGATAAATTCATGCATATTGTTGACGGCGGATTTTGGTCTCAGGGTAATATTGGAATATCACTCCCGAGGAAATCCTCCATCAATAGTGAATTTGTTTGGTTATGGGGGACCAAAGGCAAATTTAGCAATACAGATAAACACACCAATCAACAAGGAGATTTAACGTGGTTCGGTGGATTTGGATCCGACCTACGTCCACGGACACAAAAAAGATGGTACTTTTATTACTTAAAACACTCTTCTTTGGTCTCTCCAAGTCAGAGCTTAAAGATTCAGATCACTAATTTTTTGATGCATTTTACACATACTCTATCCTCCTATTTATAATAGTATAGAAATCAGACTCCTATTTGTATAAGAAATCCTAGTTTGAACTCAGTCTTCCCTTCTTGCAAGGATTCATAGTCTAATATTGCCTGCTCTTTTCTTATTCCTTTCGGACTCTGACTTCCTTTCCTTGTGAGAACAGGATAATTTGCTTATCTTATCCGCAAGAATAGGGCGTCATTTATCTTTGAGCATATCTTCGCCATATGGTCTGTCTTCATGAGGTCGGTCATGGTAGTCCTTTATGCTGAGAATGTTGCTGTCGACCTGATTGTGCCCGGCTATCTGAGCCCAGGTGACCGGTAGCCGGTCACAAAGTGCTCGGTCTATATCTGTTGTGGTCGGTTTGGAACCGTAAGGTGCTTTGTTCTTTTATTGCAAAGTGGTCGGGTTGGATTTAATGATCCCAACCAAGCAGGGAATTACCCTTCTGTCCTTCTCGTGCTGCCTTAAATATCATAGTGCCTGAAAACACCATCAACATCTGTCCCCTAGTTCTCGGTTCCAACGAGTGTATGAGTTGGTGCCGGGAACTATATATAAATGGTGTTGCTGACTTGAATCTGTTGAGGGTCGACCTCGGTGTGGAATCAATAGGTTGCGTAGTCTTTTCTTAACGCCTTTTCTTGAGACGCGCAACAGTCACGTCTGCTTAAATGCCCATCAAATCATCTTTAGGGTTTCTTCTAAGTTCGACACCTGTCAAGCATCCACCGGGTTCCCTCCAAAAAGGAAACGAATCGACCGTATGGAGGCGTCTTCACAGTGGGCTGATCTCAGCCGTCTGTTTAAACTTGGGAGACCTCTTTTGTAGTCGACACTTGGCGTTCATCCGGGCTCTTCCCTTAGATCCAACGGTCACGAGCGTTTTTGCCATGACTATAAGAAGGCGAGGCTTTACACTGTTCCATCTTTTTTCGGCAATTTCTCCTTCTTTTGTGAAAACCTCTCCGTGAGTCGCCTAACTCCGTGCTCTCGAAGCTCAACCGTGGTCTTTTTTTTCTTTTTCTTTGCTGCGAACATAAGGGACGGGCACAACCGTACTGCACAACCTCCTGCTTTTTCTGAGAAGAACAAGTAAGTCCTCTGAACGACCTCTTCCTTTTTTGTAGGTATGTCGAAGAGGCCAAAGTTTCTTGAGAAGTTGGCCGGTATTATGAAGAAGGCCGGTCATGCAGAAACTGGAATTTTCCGGGCACAACCTGATCCTGCTGGGGCTGAGAGGGCGTCTCAAGGGAGAGTTCAGCCGGATGCTCGGGGTCTATCTTCTCCTGATGCGCAATCGTCAGGATCTGCTCGTCTTGTTAGTCCGCCGAAGCCTCTTAGGAAGAGGAGGCGTCAGTTCGGGTCAGAAGAGACCGAGCTGGTTCAAGGGGAGGAGGAGGATCATGTCCCGGGCAAGAAGAAAGACGTTCGCCGGGGGAAAAAATCATATGTGGGCTCCTCCTAGAAGCAAAAGGGTTCTGTAATCCTCGGGGTGGATGATTTGGGAGAAGGCATCCGGGAGGCTACTTCCCATTTAGTGCCGGCTTTCAATGAATTGGCCGAGGTGATTCCCCCGGGGGAGGTTTCGAGATAAGAGGACATCTCGCCCGAAGCTGTGGTGACCGAGATGAGCTCTCAAATGGCAAAGGTAGTTTTATTCCTCTCTTTTTTCTGATTTCGGTTCCCGGTCTTCTTCATCTCATATCTTGACTTTCTTTATTTTTGCGCAGGCTACTTACCTCATGGCGAAGAATAAGGACCTCCTTCTGAGTCTATCATCCGAGGGTGGCCAGGCCCAGAGACTTCAGAATCGCCTTACAGAAGTGGAGGCTAAACTGGCTGATCGGGAGGAGGTGATAAAGAACCTTGAGTCGACTGCTATTGAGAACTTCAAAACAAACAAAGCTCTCAAGACTGCTGCCGCGTTGGAGCGAAAACTTGCCGATACTGCCCGGGAGGATTTGAAGGCTGCCCAATCTGAGATTGGCGTTTTGAAGGCGAAGATGGCCAGTGTTGAAACCAAATTGAAGGCCAATGATGAGCAAATGGCACGGGCTCGGGATGATCTTGAGAGGAAAGAGGCCGAGCTGGAGGAGAGAGAGGCCGATCTTGAGACCGAGAAGGAGGCCATCCGCCTTGAGGGGGTTGGTGACTGTGCTGAACTGATACTGATGGTGTTGCCAAGTCTGAATATGGATCCTATCTACGCGGCCATCAGTTTCTGCAAGGGGGAGATCTCCGAGGAGGAGTTCCAGAAATGGCTCACTCCTCCTTCCGAGGAGGTGATGGATCCCGACCCGATTTCGGTTGTTCCGGCTTCCGGGGTTTCCCAGGAAGGATGACCTGATGTTCCTGCTCCTGGTGAGGACTGCCTTGAGATCCCTCCTCCCAACCCTGATGCAGAGGTCTCTCATGCTGTCGAGGTTGAAGCCGTAGTTCCTCCTCCCGGGGTCGAGCCGATCCTCCCGCCGTCGGAGCCGGTTGAGGAAGAAATTCCTGCCCTTGTGCGGGCTGAATGAGAAAGGGTAACCCGACCGGGGCCCTGTGTACACTTTTTACTTTTTGTAATGAAACTTTAAGCTGTATTTTGACATATATATATATATATATATATATTTATGTGTCTTTCTTGTCTCTTTCTCTTTTTCTTTATGCTTCCTGTTATCCGAACACTTTGAGACCCTTCAAGGTTTTAATCATGAGCCGGAGGGGCATAACCTGACCCCGAGCTGAGTGAGATACTTGGGCTCTGGAGGAATGTTACCTCCCCAGTCCAAAGAAGGCTGAATCGGTGGGACGTAACCCGACCCCGAGCTGAGTGAAAGACTTGGGCTCTGGGGGAATGTCACCTCCCCAGTCCAAATAAGGCTGAATCGGTGGGAAGTAACCCGACCCCGAGCTGAGTGAAAGACTTGGGCTCTGGGGGAATGTCACCTCCCCAGTCCAAAGAAGGCTGACTGGGTGAGACGTAACCCGACCCCGAGCTGAGTGAAAGACTTGGGCTCTGGGGGAATGTCACCTCCCCAGACAAAAAGGACGGACTCGGTGGGACACGACCCGACCCCGAGCTGAGATGAACGTTTGGCCCTGGGGGAATGTTACGTCCCCAGACCAAAAGGGCGGACTCGGTGGGACACGACCCTACCCCGAGCTGAGATGAACGCTTGGCCCTGGGGGAATATTACGTCCCTAGACCAAAAGGGCGGACTCAGTGGGACACGACCCGACCCCGAGCTGAGATGAAAGCTTGGCCCTGGGGGAATATTACGTCCCCATACCAAAAGGACGGACTCGGTGGGACACGACCCGACCCCGAGCTGAGATGAACGCTTGGCCCTGGGGGAATATTACGTCCCCAGACCAAAAGGGCGGACTCGGTGGGACACGACCCGACCCCGAGCTGAGATGAATGATTGGCCCTGGGGGAATATTACGTCCCCAGACCAAAAGGACGGACTCGGTGGGACATGACCCGACCCCGAGCTGAGATGAACACTTGGCCCTGGGGGAATGTTACGTCCCCAGACCAAAAGGACGGACTCGGTGGGACGTAACCCGACCCCGAGCTGAGAGAAACCAAGTGACATCGGCGGAACGAATCCAGCCCAGAGCTAATTAACCAAGTGGCATCGGCGGAACGAATCCAGCCCCGAGCTGAATAAACAAGTGGCCTCGGCGGAACGAATCCAGCCCTGTGCCAGGTAATCTTTGGGACTTGCTCAGAAGGGAATTGAATCAACCTTGTGAAGCCCTACCGAATCTGGCATGGGCGTCCCCTTTGCCAGACCAGCGAAAAACAAAATCAAAAACTTTGAAAAATAAGACCAAAAAGGTGGGGGTGACTCGGCACTTGTCCCAAAAGAAAAACTTTTTACAAATGTAAACAACAGCACGGATGCCTCAAAACAGCGTCCTGCCCGAGGCCTCCAAAACACAATTCTGAATCTTTCAATTCAGTGTCCCGGCGAACCAGGATTCGGATCAGAAGAGCGTTTGATTGGTAATGGCACATCTTCTACACGTCGGTTCACTGGGGAGCCTGTGTATTGTATGAGGGCTCCTCCTTACCACGCTGGAGTAGGCACACGCTACAGGGGCACAACGCATCCCCGTGATGCGTATCTCGCGGATCCGGATGATGAATGGATCAAAGAGTGTCCGGGATACTAAGGGCACATTCCTCCTTAGGTCCGGCAACACTGGAGTAAGCAATCGTCACTGGGGCATCATCCCTCCCCGTGCTATGCTTCTCACGGATCCTATGCATCGAGTATGTCCATGAGGACCCCGAGCCAAGAGAGATACTTGGTTCTGGGGGAATGTCTCGTCCACAGACCAATGAGCATGACTCGGTGGGACGTAACCGACCCCGAGCCGAAAAAGGCACTTGGACCTGGGGGAATGTTACGTCCCCAGTCCGAAGGGCTGACTCGGTGGGACATACCCCGACCCCGAGCTGAAAAAGGCACTTGGACCTGGGGGAATGTTACGTCCCCAGTCCGAAGGGCTGACTCGGTGGGACGTACCCCGACCCCGAGCTGAGAAAGGCACTTGGACCTGGGGGAATGTTACATCCCCAGTCCGAAGGGCTGACTCGGTGGGACGTATCCCGACCCCGAGCGGAGAAAGGCACTTGGACCTGGGGGAATGTTACGTCCCCAGTCCAAAGGGCTGACTCGGTGGGACGTATCCCGACCTCGAGCTGAAACAAACATCGATCTCGGCGGTACAAGAGCAGACCCGAGCCGGAAAGAAACATATGGCTCTTTTAGGGCGTCATGGTCGGCATGTTAAACCTTTTCGAGAATTTTACTGATTTTATTTCTTTTGTGAGGAGGGACTCATCTTTACCGTCCCGGGAATCTCCTATGTCTGTATTGGGGAATCTCCCCATCTGGCTAGCTCCTCCCGTAACCAAGATTTTATGCTGCTGTCTTTGGTTCCATGCCGCCTCTTGCGATCTCCTCTTTTTCTGTTGTCTTAGGCGTGGTGCTTTTCAGGTCCGGTACCTCCTGTGCCCTTTCGTCGTATTCTTTCCCTCTTTTCCTGGTATTGTGAGGGCTATCATAGGAGGAGTCTGGTGACGATTTGCCATCCCCTTCCTCCCATATGTCTTCAGTTTGGGAGTCTTCCTGAACCACCACAGATCTTACCCTGTAGGGGCCCCTTCTCCGGGGTCTATCGTCCTCACTTGTGTCAACAATTCTTTTTCCCTCTGCTATTTCGTTCCTTCGTCGGCTAGTCCCAGCCTCGAATTTTCCGTTGTTCACTCCTTCTACCTTTTCTAACCGGTCTACTATGGTTTTTAGCAAAGTTTGGTTCTCCTCCCTTTCCTTCCTCAGGTTCTCCTCGATCTTTTCCATCCAATCTGTGGCTGAGTTCCTGATGACTGGTGGTTTCCGCCTTCCGCCATTGTCTTACTACGCGAGTTGCTTTTTGTCCAGTTCCCCACAGACGGCGCCAACTGTTGACGGCAGATTTTGGTCTCAGGGTAATATTGGAATATCACTCCGAGGAAATCCTCCATCAATAGTGAATTTGTTTGGTTATGGGGGACCAAAGGCAAATTTAGCAAAAAACAGATAAACACACCAATCAACAAGGAGATTTAACGTGGTTCGGTGGATTTGGATCCGACCTACGTCCACAGACACAAAAAGATGGTACTTTTATTACTTAAAACACTCTTCTTTGGTCTCTCCAAGTCAGAGCTTGAAGATTCAGATCACTAATTTTTTGATGCCTTTTACTCATACTCTGTCCTCCTATTTATAATAGTATAGAAATCAGACTCCTATTTGCATAAGAAATCCTAGTTTGAACTCAGTCTTCCCTTCTTGCAAGGATTCCTAGTCTAATATTGCCTGCTCTTTTCTTATTCCTTTTCGGACTCTGACTTCCTTTCCTCGTGAGAACAGGATAATTTGCTTATCTTATCCGCAAGAATATGGTGTCATTTATCTTTGAGCATATCTTCGCCATATGGTCTGTCTTCATGAGGTCGGTCATGGTAGTCCTTTATGCTGAGAATGTTGATGTCGACCTGATTGTGCCCGGCTATCTGAGCCCAGGTGATCGGTAGCCGGTCACAAAGTGCTCGGTCTATATCTGTTGTGGTCGGTTTGGAACCGTAAGGTGCTTTGTTCTTTTATTGCAAAGTGGTCGGATTGGATTTAATGATCCTAACCAAGCAGGAATTACCCTTCTGTCCTTATTGTGCTGCCTTAAATATCATAGTGCCTGAAAACACCATCAACACATATCATATACATGGCTGCAGCATCAGCTGATCATTTGGAGATAAAGTCAGGGAATGAGCAGCGCGTGAATCATTCATTTATGCTGAAATGACAGGTGGAAAATGACAAAACATTTATGCTGAATGTGACCAGCGAAGCAACAATTTTTGTTTAGGTTGGATTAAATTATTATTTTTTCAAATATGACATTTATCTTAACAATGATTATTTTTAGAATATTTAATTTTTGTTAAGTGACGATTTCGTTATCTTTTAATAAATATTGCATCTCATGATTTTTTATTTTTTTTTTTTGAATATAATGAAGAATGTTGGTAATAAATTTAAATTTTATTAACCAAAGAATATGAAGATTTAATTCAAATGATACCAAATAAAATTATTCTTAAAACAAATTTTATAAATTATATCAGTTTCGGATATATATTATCTGTTGTTACCCTTTCAACTCCTTTTTAACAATTTTTTACTATTTTTCTAGCCCCTCTATCTTTTCCTCTCCAGCCCCCTTTCTCATTCTTATTGTTCTTTTCTACTACTACTCTTTTCCTTCCCTCACTCTTACTAGGGCACGGTGCGATTAGGTTCGATATAATTACAAAAAAAAAATTAAAATTATTTGATTTTACATAAGAAAATAAAAAGAATAATAACCAAAGTAAAAAATTACAGATATTTCATGAAATTAATCATCACTAAACATCAGATAAATTAAATAATATAACAAATATAATTATAAAATAACAACATAATATAATTATACTTCAAAAGATTCAGTAAATTAAATTATTCGATTAATTTGGTTTGGTTTGGTTCGATTTTTTTAATTATAAAATAATAACATAATATGATTAGACTTTAAAAAAAAATTAGTAAATTAAATTATTCAATTAATTCTGTTCGATTTGATTTTTTAGTTAAAAATTTATTAGAATTTGGTTCAGTTCAATTTTTTAATAAAAAAATCGAAAAGTTATTTTTGAAATTAAAAAATTATCACCTCGGTTTGATTTTTTCGGTTGGATTCGATTTTTCAATTTAAGTTTTTTTTTTGTCTACGCCTAACTCTTACTATCTTCTTTATCAGATTTTCTTTTTCTTTTTTCTTCCAATCACTTATTCCGGACAGGGCTCACCGAAAGTCTATGTTTCTTTTGGTCTTATGTTGAGTTTTTATTTTGTTTTTTAATATTGTTATGGATCCACCATAAGTGGTAGTAAATTTCCAAACATGTGTTGGGTGTTTTTAGTTTCTTTTTTTTTTCCTCTTTTTTTCTCTTTTTTTTTTGCAAAAATAATGAATATTTTCATCGATTTATAGAAGATCTATTGGATCAAATTGGTAGATTCAACACTAGATGTGAAGACTGTGAGAGCTTTACAGTCCTTCCCGAATATTTGTACAGTATAGATGATTTATCCTTTTTGTAATAGATTATATACAAACTGATATAAAAGTCTTTATATTGACTTGTGTAATATATTTTTCCATTTTTAGGAATTTATATTCACCAATACTATTGCGAGATGGGATGAACATGTTGATTCCCACTTTTACCACAATAGATTTTAAGTGTGAATTTATTTGCCTACCAGTTAAGGGGAACACGTAATGCACAAATCATCTTAGTTGTTAGATTTTATCATAATTAGATTTGAGTCTTGAGTTTATTTTAAGTAGTTTAGAACTTAATCTTAGCCTTGTAATTGTGTCGTTCGTGATGATGTATTAGTTTTGACCTTATCTATATAATGTATTTTTTTAAAAATGAATTTTTTGTTAAATAATAATGGGCAAAGAAGTGAATTGCAGAGACAAAACAACAAAAGTGAATTATCTTCTTTAACCATAGGAATTTATTGTCTCATCTTATTATTCAAAATTCTCGAGTGTGAACAAATAAGGTTGACCTTCATTTTAAATTCAAATAACCATAAAATAAAGTAAGTATATAACGAATAGGTAAAAAATGAGTAATAACTTCTTTGAAGTGAGTTATATGAAGATATCATATTAGTGGGAGATCAAAAATTTAGAATCACATATACGTTGTTACATAGATGTGATGATTGATAGACATCCACATATATAATACATCATATTTAGAGCACTTCTTCTTGGATGTCCATTGTATAGAGAATATGCCTAGTTAAAACTCTTGTTAGTAAAAATTCAGTAGGAAAAATATTAACGAAAAAGAGTACATCATTCATTATATATTAAAGATGTAATGCCTCATTAAAACCTTATTAGGAAAAAAATCAATAACTTTGATAAAAACATAGTGAAGAAAAAAGTACAAGTACATGTTGGGTCCTTCAAATAGATAACTATCTTTAATAAGTATGTTTTTCTTCAATGTGACATTAATACTTCCCTCAATATGATATTATTGCTTCATTCATATGATTGAAGTGGATATTAGTCTCCATGCTTCATGCCAATTATCTTATAATTTTACCAATCATATAATTTGATATTCTTTCACATTTTTATATTCATGATCTTCAATATTATTTTTCAAAATATCAATCATAACAATAAATGCAAATATATTTTTGACGTTAATCTTATGTCAATTTAAAATTTCTCTAGTATCGACATATAACTGGTAGAAAAATCTTTCATTTCTCATGTATATACTGTAACACCCCGCCAGAGGTAAGGTGCTATCGTCAGGAGACATAATTCACTCATCTCCATAAGCCTCTAAATTTACAGAAAATCGGACATGATATATCCTAAAACTGGACAACCTGGAACAAAGTCCAACATCAAAACGAAACCTGAAATAAATATCATATATCAAAGGGACATCGGGTCCTTACAAAACACATCAAAATCAATATCTAAGGGCTCCGTGCCCACATCATCTATCAACACTCAATGGCGTTGTGCCCATAATATCATAAGCAATCAAAACATTTACTTAATATATACAAACACCGTGCTCAGCACGATAAATAAAATATTAATCACAAATCCTAGACCTCTAAAACTTTTCCCATGACACTTACGAGGGTGACTGTCGCTTATGTGATCCGCGTCTCGAGCATGACTTCTAAAACTGTCGTGGTTGACCAGTCTGGAAGTCAACCTACAAAACTAGCAAACTGATTTGGTGTGAGTTATAAAACTCAGTAAGTAAATATGCTAGTATTGCAAACAAACATACAAGTCAAGCATATCAGCAGTTTATTAGAATTACTAAATTATTACAAGTTCAGGTTTATCAACTTTTATTATCCTTTATACTTTACCTTGTCAAATTCTCATATCTACATATTCACATACATTCCAATCTATTAGCCAAATATTCAGATCACATAAGGCATTAACATGAATACAACAAAATAACTCATTTTACATCGAAACCATTTCAATCATAAGAAACATAAAGTCATATACTTAAACTTTGTTACGAATGTACACCTTTGAAATATCCTCAAATTGATAAGTCAAACAACCTTGCTTCATTTCAAAACAAACTTTCTTCGATTCTGATAACCTTACGTTATCTTAATATTCGTGACTCATACACTTTCACGCATATCCGTTCAGAAATCATTTCTCACTTCTCTTATATTCATGCAAATCCAATTCCAGAATTCCTTCTTGGAGACATATCTAAAACCAGAAGCTTACAACTATATTTAGTTCTCTTTTACAATATACGTACATACAATAACAAACTTAACATACACATGTATAATCTCTTCTATTCAGATTGGTTTTCAAGATTCATTCCACGTAAACACACATAGTCTACACATATCACGAAATCTATCATACACATACATATAATCAGGTATACATGAAATCATCATGTAACTGACAACGAAGCATACAAAATAGTCAAGGCATCCGGAAACACACAACCAAGACAACACATACATATGATCTGGCTTACGCATACAATGCTCATACGGGAATCATTACCTATTTTAGATTAGGTGTGAGATGAATATCGTCCGAACGGATTTCCTAACCAGCTCGACTACTACACCACGAAACCATCAACCAATTAAACATACACACATGCACACACATCTCGTAACATAAACCCATCATATGATTCTTCATACACATGCACATACATGACAAACAATCCAAACATCATTCAAATACTCATATACATACATATGTTTCAAACATACGAATATACACCTTAATACGAATATACACCTTACTACGAATTCAAATGCCATATCTTTCACAGTCCTCATATCTTTTCATTTATCGATCAAACATATTCATTTTCAAAATTTCTATCTAGAAACATTTGATACAGTATCTTTACCAAATAACATATCCATTCGGAGAAAACTTAGCTTATACTCATTCCTTATCTCACTTAATCAATCCAACCTTTATACAGGTAAATCGCATGTATGAGTCAATAACAAACGTACACATTCATATGCTAATACAAACACAGAAATCATAACTCATTTCATCTATTGATCTTATATACTCAAAATATCCATAGCTTATCATCGCATACATATTCAAATACGTGTACCAATGCTTATACATATACTTTTTCATTTATATATACATATACATACTATTACATGTTCATACATTTATATATATCAATAGGCATCAACGTCATTAAACATTTCACTTCATATCGTAGCATTATAAAAATTCATACATGTGGTGGTTTATTATCTTAACCATATGTAATCTCGTACTCCGTACCCAAAACCACATTTTAACTATCCCATTTTTCCTTAACATGTCATATATATATATATAACACGAATTCACCGATTCAAGTTCTCATCGCATGGTTATTTACCTAGCTTCGCGAGCACTCTAGGTTCTAGTCAAATCTGTCAAAATAAATCATGAAACGTCGTCAGAATCGTAACTTAACAGATTCTCGACTAAACTATGACAACTTCCTTATCTTTCCGGGACAATCAAATTAAGTCTGATTTTGATTATTTCAGTTCTATTAATCTTAAAATATAATTACAAACTAATTTGAGCCAGTAGTTATCTTAAATCCTCGGTTTACGCATTTTTAGAAAATCTTTCGAAATTATTTTCGTAAACGCTACAGAAGGGTCCCGAACCCTCCGAACCTACCCATATTTATCTAAACATTATTGTATCATCATATATATCTCATATATATCATTACAATTAGGAAAACATCAATACACATTAAACCCACTTTTACCGAAAACTTGCATATTCTGTCGGATCAATCCATCTCGTTCCGTTTTCACTCGGATTCTACCAAATGCACATATTCAATATAATAATACTCAAACAATTCAATTTATATCATTACGCTACTCTACGAAGCTACTGAAATCATCCGAACATTTAACAGAAAATTTGAAATTTGTGAGTTTTGATCGGGAGGTCTTATTGTGATTTTGAGGGCATATACGGAGTCCAAACGATCGCACGAACACGCTGGAAATAACGAAGAAGTTACTATTCACTCATGTGTCACTATTCATTGAAGTTTTCTCTTTTGTTTTGCGTAATGCGTACAACCGTGCACGAAACGAAAAATCCATCACTGTCAACTTGTAGTACTCTCCGAGAGCTTCGATTTGGCAGGTGGCTCAGGTCATGAAACAAAGCGACGAGCTGAAATCAAAAAATTCACTCTGCGTGTTTTTCTCTCTCCTCTCGCCGTTCGACGGCGTGTTGGGGCTGTCACCAGCACCACAAGATGGAGGGGTGGCTGGCGCAACCCCCAGGCCCGTCACACCGGCTGGCGCGACAAGGACGACACCAAGATCAAATTTGGGACGGGGGTCGTGTGGGATTTTTGGGGATCTTATGTATTTTCTGCAATTTCTGGAAACTATAAGAAATTTATAGAAAAGTTTCTGAAAATTACATTATGACCCCCGTATAATTGCTGTTAGGTCACTGCCATGAGGCTTTCTCGAAAATTCACATAAGGTATTTATAGAAAATTTTCTGATGCAAATTTTGAAAAGTGTTCAACACGAAAGTTGTTCGTCTCGGAAAACTAGTCTGAGGGTTCAATAATCAGCTCTATTGAAGTTCGTTTGCTATTTTTATAACCGAAACAATAAACTTTTACGCGTATAATGATATAAACAGAAATCGCATAACTGGTTCTCAATATCACGCGTTTTCCAACACGACGAAGTTTCACTTTAAAATATTTCGACCTATTTTCCAAAACATAATCTCTTATTTTCTTATGATATCCCGTTCCAAATTCTTAACTTTAATTCGAAAACCTTCCATCACTGTTCCGAGAAACTCGGGATATTAGATGTGCCCAATAAGATATTTAAATATTTATAAACTATTAGACTTTACAAGGGTGATTCAGATCTATTAATCCTTTGCATGCATGTCTTTTTAAGACAATATGAATATCTTTATTTTTCACCATATACCTCTTCAAGGATATTTGAGATTCATTTACTTGGTATACATATACCTATCAATCTATGAAGGTGCAATCTATTCAATAATTTAATATAGATCAATATTTTGCTATCTATGAAAACATGGTCTCTTCAAAAGTATGTTATTATTTCAAATAGTTTTCTGATTACCTTCATAAAATTAAAATAATTTTAATATGTGATATATTACGCTTCATGCATTTTACATATTTAGTATCACTATTTCAAAGGCACCAATTCATATTTAGGTATTTTCTATATGTGATTTCGTCTCTCAATACCAATTGAATTTTTTTTTATTAATTGATATGCAATGCATTGTATAATTAGTTTTTTAAACTTCATATTCGAACTAATTTACATAAAAGTTGAGATGAGATGAAGTGATACATATAGTTGTAAAAAATCATGTATAATTTTTGCATACAACTTTCCTTCCCTTATAATGGGAAGAACTTTCTATTCAATCAAGTTGAGAATGCACATATAACATCAATATCAAAAGAATCTTCTAGTTAATTTAAAAGACTTGTGCCGTAATGATATATAACGAGAAGATAAATTTTGTTAGGAAAAACCCACCTTGAGGCCCCTGTACTCTCAATGTTTTTTACATTGCACTCATATACTAAATTTTCTACACATTGCACCTCTGTACTCTCAATGTTTTTTACATTGCACCCCTGTACTAAATTTTCTACACATTGCACCCCTGCACTCTCAAAAAATTGACATTCCACCCTTATTTTAACGGCAAGTTAACAGAGTTGAGAAATATTCTGACATCACCCACCCTTATTTGTGTCATATCTACCTGGTTTAGGAAGAAGCACCTATGCTAAAAAGAGAAGAGCTACAAAATGGGTGTTTGCTATAAATGTGCACGCATGACATGTAATACTCGTTGTCGTTCTTTATGAATGATGTCTGATAACCGTGAAGCATCTTTGTTTGTTTTTTGTTGTTCATTAATAACACTCAAAGATCGTAGTTTTGATCTAATTTTTGCAATAAATTAGTTGGATTTTTGAATGTATCAGAAGGAGCATAATATTTATGCGCCCTAACATATAGTTATGCGCCCTAGCATAACTTCAAAGTAAAAAAATTTGCTCGGTCCAATCCGAAATAAGGGTGGGTGATGTCAGAATATTTCTTAACTCTGTTAACTTGCCGTTAAAATAAAGGTGGAATGTCAATTTTTTGAGAGTGCATGGGTGCAATGTGTAGAAAATTTAGTACATGGGTGCAATGTAAAAAACATTGAGAATACATGGGTGCAATGTGTAGAAGATTTAGTATAGGGGTATAATGTAAAAAACATTGAGAGTACAATGGCCTTAAGGTGGGTTTTTGTTATCTTTCTTTTGTTTAAAAAAACAAAAAAACAAAAAAACAAAACTCATTATATATTTAACTAATCTTCATTATTTGCCCTTTTAGTAACCAAAACCAAAGCATGATAAAAACTTTTAAGACCCCACATTTTTAGATACTATTTGGCCTAATTTAATCTCTCCATTTTTATGATTTAGTATAAGACCACCCAAATCTCAGGGTCAGCCCTAATGATGGCGCCTTTGATAAGTATGCTGCTCATTAAAGAAGATCTGAATGTATTTGTAATGACCACAAAATTTTTAGTAAGGATATTATTGACTTTTCACTTAAAATTCTTTAGTCAAATTTTGAATTTTTGATTTAAGGGGTTAGTTGATGAATTTCCATAAGTTTGATTAAATTTTTGATTGATCAAAATTTGATGGATGTAACTGAAATTTTCCAACCCCTTTATAAAATCTTCTCCTTCTATTTCCTCTCTAAAAACCGTGAGCTGCATTTCATTTTTATTTTTCTTTTATTTCTTTTTCTTCCTCTTCAGGCTGTGATATATTGAATATTCAGAGATGGTCCATTACCTCTTGCAGATTTTTGGCAAATACCTAGCTCACTGCCATTTTCATCTTCCTTCTTCTCCAAGATGTGTCTGCCATTTCACATTTATTTTTCCTTTTCTTCTTCAACATGTGTGAGATGGAGAGAGATATCTAGCGAATGGAGTCGTATTCTGGCGATCGGAGTTAAGGGAAATGGAGAACAGGTTGTGGGGAGTAATTTGGTGGTAGTGTTGTCACAAGAGATGACTGTTTTTTCCGGCGACGGGAAAGCTTGAAGATTCGGATAGTTTTTGGATGATCCATGGCAAACCAAAGTTCTGTTGGGCGCGTGACCGCGGCACGTGAAGGCCACACGCCGATGTGTTTGGGAAGAATCACGCTCGATGTTTTCGACGTGTTAGTTCAACTTTTGTGCGGCAATGACCCCAAACTCTAATCTTCGTGTGTTTCTCGTATTTTTATTACACATTTTATTTACCGGTTTTAGATTATTTGATTTATTGAGTTTTGAGTTTTGGATTGTTATTTTCGGATTATGGATCACTTGATTGTGAAGTGTGGTTAGGTGGTTGTTGTAAGCCTCGGATGGACATTTATGGTATTGAATTGTAAATGGAAAGCCAGTGTTTTAAACGGAACCATGCCAGTTTTCCGTTAAATTTGTGCAGGAGTTTGATTTGGTGCGTTTTACATCTCAGGTTTCGCGATGTCACTTTTGGGTGATCTTTGGGAGGTCACTGGTCAGCGGGACCCGTATGCCTCGTAAAACATGTCAAGTGAGCCCAAGAGAGTTTTATAGATGTTAGACCAACAAAATAGTCTGAGCGCGTTGAGCCTCGTTGTGAGATCGATTTCACACTTCAAGCATGAGGTTGAGGTAGGGATTTGGTACTAATTTTAATTGTGGATTTAGATTAATTTATATATATATATATCATTATTTTATGCTTTTTAAAATAATGTGAAATGTATCTTAATATTAGCTATGTTTTATGAAAATGTGAAATGACGCGTTGGGAGGAATGTCACGATCATAATGAGTTTTATTGTTTATTTTTATAAATATCTACATGGTAGTGTAAATGAAATTGGATCGGACTTGGATCGGTACAAATATTGAAATTGGATATTTTAAAATTGTTATATGTGATCCTCGTTGTGGCACACATCTTGGTTATCATATTGCCTCTTTGTGACATTTGCATATGTGAAGCCCCGCTTTGGCCCACCTTATAGACCCCAATTGACACGTTGTGACAATTGTTACGTGACCCCGAGTGGCGCTATTTGGATCGTGATGACGTGTCCTGGGGTGAGAGTCCCGAACTTGCGCATGGTTTGTTTATTATTGCCCCATTGTGGCATTTGATCATGAGGAGCCCTTTCGTGGAATGTGATCATGTTTTTTATGTGGCCGTGTTATGGCACATTAATTATTCACGGCTCCTGTTTGGGATGACCGGTTATGTGGCCCCATGTGGCACATTATTTGTTTACATCTCTAGTGTTGAGAGTCTGGTTACGCAGCCTCATGTGACATTTCACCTACACGTTTTTATTTAAATGATTAATGTAGTCGAGAATATATATTTTATTTATATTGATAAAAATATATAAATTATAGATATTTCTTAACTCATATCATCAATATTATTTTATTGGGCATGTGTGTGTGTGTATATATATCTTACTAACCATGCAGGATTTTCGTAAAACCAATTAAGGTTAGTATATTAATCCTTATTTAGCACATGGTTTTGCTCACCTCTCAATTTAATATTTCAGATTAGACCTTTGAGCTTCAGAACTTGCAGGTGTATTTTTGGTTTTGGAGCTTCGGAGAGCAAGGAGCGGGTTTGATTCCCTGATAGTGTTCAAATCGTGTTGAGTAGCTTCCTTCACTTCATCGATGCTAGTGCATTCTTGGAGGTAATTGACTTATATTTAATATTATCAGACTGTGTAGTTATTTAGGTGATGCATTGCATAGTTGGACTATTATTTAAATTTTAATTATCTATTTCACGACAGGTGTTCACATTTAAACTATGAGAAGGTTTTAGATATTTTCCATATGATTTCATATTTTCTTTTATTTCAAAGTCAGCGGGACATGATTTGAAATTTTACAATTTGGTCAAGTCATGTTTTGACCTTTTGACCGTTTTCTGCTGATTTTTTGACCATTTACCTGGTAATGTTATAATTTTTACTTTATTTATTTACCTCGTTGTCATTGGCCCCAGTTTTGGATCGTGATAATAATTTTATTATTAGAACGCCAGCTTTACTTTGTTTGGGATGTGACACACGTCAAGGATTTGGGTTTTATTTTAACGTTTTCAATGTTGTGGTCTGTATGCATCATCTTAGGGCGAAAGTCTAGTAATATAATACATAGTCAGTTGTATATGTCCGCGAAAAGATTTTGTTATTGCTACTTGATACTAACATAGGATTGGAACCTCATAGGACAAGAGATTCAGAATTGGGCCACTTTAGGCTGCCTAAAAGGTTATTATCCTACTTTCGGGTAAGAGGTTGTTGCATAATTTTCTAAGTTCCATTTTTTGAAATAGAGTGTTTGACTGTTAGTTAATGTCAAGTTTGGTTCGTTAAGCTTCTCCGATGTTTTCTTCATTCGGTTGTGGATCCCACAGGGTGATGTGTGACATTCCGAGAAGTGTTATGAGCCTGGTTGCGAACTCGCTAGATCTTGAGGGTCGGTGAATGGATGACATTCCTATATTTTATATTTTTAAATTATTTACGTTTACGTTTTACATATTTGGTTTACATTTTCAAGTTGACGTATTAGTTTACATTCTCAATTTGCATGTTTGGTTTATGTCTTCAGCTCAAGTCCATGCTCATATTTTCAGTTATGTTTTCATGTGATGTTTTCAGCTTACGATTATGTGCCACGTTGTAGAACACAGAAATCGGCGATGCTGTCCCGGGCTCGCGGCCCGGTCGGGAGTACGAAGTAGCCCGCGGGGGACTAAACTGGAGAAATAAAAATGGAGTCGCCACCCAGTGTGAACTGGGAAATGATTTAAGGCCGCACTCACCCATCGCAAGGGAATACCTCAAACCGTTGGGTTCGGAATGGTCATTTACTTATGCCAATTGTAATGAAAGGATTTATGCGATAATATAACCAAGTCTCATACAACACATGCAAGATAATTTAAATAAACACACGAATTCACACACCCATAAATGTATTGAACATTGAAGCGCAATAATGTAACTAATAAAACCTATAAAGACATTAATAACAAAAGCGAGCATATAATCTCATGAACATATCAAATAAATAAATGCAGAAATATAAATAATTAATAACGGTAAAAGCATCAATAATGAAATGATATGGTTAATTACGTAATGTGAGAGGAATATCTAGATGAGCAAACATGAACGAAATATAAGGAAAAAAAGTTGACCCACTGCATGCACGTTCGTGGAGCGTTTGATAACGAGTTCGAACGGTAAACAGAATGCACGCATTGGTGTAGCGTTCGAAGACGTGTTCTAACGATAATGAGACAGAATGTTCGTGTTTGTATAGCGTTCGGAAATGCGTTCGAACGGGACAAGACCTGATACATAGTAAAATAGAATGCATGCGCGTTCAAGTAGCGTTTGTAAATGCGTTCGAACGGACGGAGGCAGAATGCATATATTCATGTAGCGTTCGGAAACACGTTCGAACGAGATTACAAAAATTTTATCTGAAATGACACAAACACATGCGTGAATAAACAAATACATAATATGGGAACTCGTATGCCCGATTAAACATATCTCATGTTCAATCAAACGTACTTTGTCCGGCGCGGCAAAACATCGTGGCAAAGGTAGCCTTTAGGCTTTTTATCCCTCAAATGAAGGACCTTTAATCCGACGTGATTAGTCCATGCGCACTAGATTACAATGCATGAATAAAAAAATAAATAATATGGGACCTCGTATGCCCGATTGAACATATCTCCGTCCAATCGAACGTACTTCGTCCAGAGCGGCAAAACATCGTGGTAAAGGTAGTCTTTAGGCATTTCCCTCGAATAGATGACCTTTAATTCACCCTATTTATCCCATGCGCACTAAATTATCAATGCATGAATAAACAAATAAATAATATGAGACTTTGTTGTAGGGGTTTTATTGCGGAAATCCGGTAACGCAGCGGAAACAGTGGAAAATCAAATTTTCCGATTTCAAAACTTTTTCTCGGATTAATAAAATAAACTTATTTATTTTATTATCCAATAATCAAATTATGAAATAAAACACTATAAATCAAATTTTTGTGAATTTACCGAATTACCCCTAAACAAGCATTTTGTTTATTTTAATCCGAAATTGTTCGAAACGATTTTGGATGATTCTAAATCATTACATATATGAATTTAACATGTCATACATATTGAAATTCAAATTGCAAAAAAAATTTCCCAAAATCTTAGTCTTGGCCGAGAGCTTCCAAAAAGGGGGTAATGTGCATTTTGCACTTTCATGGTTCAAAACACATCAAGGAAAATCCAATCAACCCAATATTTTACATGCATCATATACACACATAAATACACCATATAAATGAAAAGCCCCAAATTTGGAAATGGTCTTAAACCCTAATTCTTCAATTTCTTCAAATTGGACAAATTAGACCAAATTGGTTAAATCCAATACTTCAATCATGTTTCTTCCATCCAAATAAAGTCTCAACACAATGAAATAACTATAGATAAAATCTAGGTCATTTAAGAGTGGGTCAACAACTCTAGATTAGCAACAAGGTTCTAAAACCATCAAAAGAATGCTAGTTAACAACTTATAAGCATTCTAACAATTTTATACATGCTCAACCTCATAATCAAACTTTCATCCATCAAAAAGCCAAAGAACAAAGAACAGAAAAACATGAGAACATCACAAGATGTAGCCTAGAATATAAGGAACCTTTTCCTTTCTAATAGTAGGTTGAAGAAACTTACTAAAAACTAAGCTTTCTTTGATTTTTCTCTTTGTCTTTCTTCTTCTTCCTCAAGCTTCCTTTGATTTTATTTTAATGGAGTTTGTAATGATATTTTGTTAATGAAAAATATCCAACCCTTGGCAACATTTACCTTGGCCGAATTTTTTTTATCAAAATAAAGCAAAAATGATAATTTTCACTTTAAAACATTTAATGCCAACTTGGCCACTTGCTTTTGAAATCATTAACTCTTTAATGAATTTCATAAAGTCAAGTTAAATATCTACAAGTCATCTCACCATTTATCATATCAATAAAATATATATACTTTAATTAATTAAATCATTTAACAATTAAATAATTAATTAATTAATTAAATACAAATATATTAAATATATGTATTATATTTACATTAAATATTAAATACATATATTAATATGATATAAGTCAAATATCTCAATTTGACAATTAATTAATGTGTATTTGAATTAATTTAATATTAAAAGCAAATACACAAAAATTAAGGAAATGACTATCGGGTCCCTTCACATGTATTTTTCGTTTAACTTTTAAACGACTTTATAAATAATCAATATTATTCATAATTGTTGCCCTAGTGCTCTAAGAGTATATTTCATTAGTGAGACTCTCTAGATTCAGACATATCCGTCACGAAATCAAATTTCGTGTCCATAATTTATCCACCCGTAAATTATAACGATCACAGATAAACTCACTGAATCATACAGGTCGAGGTCATGGAAAATTTATAATTCCTCTGTCACAGGTATTCGGATAAATCCCAGAGATATAGATGTAAACGGCAAATCTCTATAGGGATTATCCAGTCGACTATTCTATTAGTAATCTCAAAAAGAACATTTAGAACTAACTTCTAAATTGTACCACGGGCCCATGGTTTTTATCTGATTGCTAATCATATGGACTACCTATGCTCTGATACACAGAACTGACAGATCCTATCTCGATACACACATGACACCCTGAGGATCTATCTACACCCAACGAATAGACGAAGGTCTGATCTTAATAGATCGGTGATGTGACTGCCATCTAAGTGTAAAAGATGTCTCATGCGCCCACAGTGGTATCTCAAGTCGAAGAATCACAAGTGCTATTCAACCCGATAAGATTCTTATTGACGTTGGTGAACCATCCATTAAGAATCTTCGGTGAGTCGTTAAGTGTTTATCCGCTATAAACACCTACACATCTATACTAGTCTCGAAGACTTATGGTTCATTGAGAAACCATTGGAATCATATATTCCAGTATACGACATGTACATGTCTCAACGGGTTTACTATACTGACCAAGTAGTGTAAACCTTGACCAAGAACTGTCTGAGAATGACAACGTCATGATACAACTCAATGTCAGTTGCGACGCTTTTGCAACTGCACCATGACTAGTCATTCTAAGGTCATTACGTCTTTACCATATTAAAAGATACATTATATTATAGAAACTGCATATATTATTCAAAATAATAATATTTTACAGAAGTATTCATAAAGAAATACAACCGAGAATTGGCGCTGAGAGCACCAACCCTAACAAAAACTCCCACTTGCTCTAGTGCCAATAACGATTGTATCTAATACCCATCGACTCCACTTGTTTATCAAACAGCTTCGGCGGTATGGCCTTCGTCAGCGGGTCTGCTACATTATCTTCACTCGGTACCTTGCACACGACAATATCCCCTCGCGACACAATCTCTCGAATGATGTGGTACTTGCGTTCCACATGTTTCGACTTCTGATGCGCCCTCGGTTCCTTTGCTTGCGCAATGGCTCTTGTATTATCACAGTATAACGGAATCGCATTTGATGAGCGGAAAATATATCAATACTTATCGCCCCTTTTACTTAATATTTTGTTTAGTTTCTCGGGTTTGATGAACGTTTTGATGTGTTTTAATTTATTTTGCAGATAAAATAATATTGGGACATAATAAAATCATTTAGGACGAAATGTGGGTCAAATATTGGAAACAATTGGACTTGACATATTAATTTTGGAGATTGGAAACTTGAAAGGGCGTTTTAACGAAGTGCAGTTTTGGAAATTCCAATTTTGCGCATCTGTCGTATTTGGGGTATAACTTTTTACTCCGATATCAGATTGAGCTGATTCAAGTTTCAGATTAAATAATACTCAAAGATCTACAACTTTTAAAGACAAAATAATTTCTAATTCTAAAGATTTCATGCCCGAAATCGATGAATCATCTAGAAGTGTGTTGTGTGTAATTATTAAAGTCATTTTCAAAGCAAAAAAAAAAATTAATAAATTAATAATAAAAATTATCAAATCACCACCAAACATGATAAGAAATTAGTGGAGCAATTAATAATGGAATTGGTGGAGCAATTAGTGAAGCAATTAATAATGGATTTGGTGGATGATTTGATGGAGGCGAAATTTTTCCTATAAATACCAAGCCATTTCAATTGTAAATTCATACTTTCTTCTAAGGAATTCCTTAAGAATACTAAGAATATTGTATCTTGTTTGTTTATTTACAGCTTTCAGTAATTAATTTCCGCTTTCGTACTTTCTTTTCTTTACTTTTCAGTTTTTACTTTCCGCAATTTACTTTTACGCACTGTACTTTTCTTTCTTTAATTTTCAGTTTTTACTTTTCAGTAATGAGGAGGTAACTCCCATTTGCTGGGTAAAAGGTAAAACTTTTATTACTAATATTTAGATTAATCTTCCTTAATTATAATATATAAACTAGTTAAAACCTGACTTAAAGAGGATACCGCCATATTGGTCGGTTGGTAATTATTTAAATTGGTTTTAACCTGACTAAACTGGATAACGCATGATTGGTCGGTTGGTAATTAATTATTAATTTGACTTAATCTGGATACCGCCTATATGGCTGGTTGGTAATTATCATGCAAAGTTAATATATTATATTAAGGGAGATATCTAAAATAGAAGTAATAAAAGTGGATCATTTTACCTCATCATTTTCTTTTATTGTACTTTTACTTTATTTACTTTTCAGCAATTTACTTTCAGCAAGTTACTTTCAGTATTTACTTTTCAGCATTTAATTTTCAGTATTTAATTTCAGCATTTACTTTCCTTCATTATTTAATTTCAGCATTTACTTTCCGTCATTTACTTTTCAACAATTTACTTTTCAGCATTTTACTTTATATCTTTTATTTTATTTAAGTTTTTACTAGCCCTAGTTATGTGTCGTAATTAAGTTAGTTATCTGGGCATTTTACTTTATATCTTTTATTTTATTTAAGTTTTTACTAGCCCTAGTTATGTGTCGTAACTAAGTTAGTTATCTGGGGTTGTGATGAATTCTAATATCACCGATTTATAAGGGGTTATTTTATAGTTTGGGTAATTTAAAGGTTTACTTATTAAGTCTTAAGCTTAATGCGTCTTGTTAATTGGCCACTAATAAGATTGATCTGGTAAATCTAAAATAAACTTGACAAAGGAATTTTAGGTTTCAGCCTTAGACTTAATAGCCCATGATCATCATTGAGGATAGATAACCCTTTAATAGATTTCCTTACAGGATAGACATATACCTGTCGGGCGGGGGTAGCCATAATTGGAACTTAAACTTAATGAATCCAGGTAATTTGGTTGACATAGACATATGGTTCAATTGGGTTATACTGGGTATTTGCGTCTGACCATTGACATAGGCTTTCGTATAATTTAGAGTTCCAGGTTAGTAAACCGATATATTACACAAAAATGAAATAACCACTTCATCTTTAAAATGATATTGGAAGATTCACAACCCTAGATAGTTTCCTAATATTGAATTTTCTTAAACCTACTTTCGTGCAATTTTATTTACTTATTTTTAAATTCAAAATCATCACCATTTCAAATCAATCAATCAACCTGTTAGATACTAGTAATCATTTGACCTCATAAAATTAATAGATTAGGTATTAAGTCCTCGTGGGATCGATAAATTTTATACTACTTGAACGATACGTGCGCTTGCATTATACGTGTGTGATTACGCATCGGTCATCATTCTCGATACTTGGGACAACTCCCAATTATGTGACAAAGTTCTTTATCCACACAACCTCTTTTGCAGCTTCAGAAGCTGCAATATATTCCGCCTCAGTGGTGGAATCTGCTGTTGATCCATGTTTGGAACTCTTCCAACAAACTGCACCTCCGTTAAGGGTAAATACGAATCCAGACGTAGACTTTCTATCATCGGGATCCGATTGGAAATCGGAGTCCGTATACCCGTTAACTTGTAGTTTGTTTCCTCTATAAATTATTAACTGATCCATAGTACCTTTAAGATACTTGAGGATATGTTTAATGGCCATACAATGGTCATTACCTGGATTGGACTGATATCTGCTAGTTACGCTAACAGCGAAACTGATATCAGGCCTTGTACATAACATGGCATACATTATGCTACCCAAACACGAAGCATAAGGTTGGTTAGACATTCTAACCTTCTCATCTTCTGTTTGTGGACTCATCTTCTTAGAAAGATGAATCCCATGTCTGAACGGTATGTTTGTTGTCTTACAGTTACCAAAATTATACCGTTCTAAGATCTTATCTATGTACGTTGATTGGGATAACCCAATCACCCTCATTTGTCTATCTTTATAGAGTTTTATCCCTAAAACATAAGAAGCTTCTCCCAGGTTCTTCATGGAGAAATTCTTACAGAGGTACGCTTTGACGCTTTGTAACATTCCTAAATCATTCCCAATGATTAGGATGTCATCAACATATAGGACTAAAAATACGACCATGCTCCCACTGGCCTTCTGATACACACAAGATTCTTCCGAATTCTTGAGAAAACTAGACGATCTAATGATCTCGTCGAATCGAAGATTCCAACTTCGTGAAGCTTGTTTAAGTCCATAAATGGACTTCTTAAGCTTACATACCATACCCGAGTTTTCGCTAGATGCAAAACCTTCCGGCTGTTCCATATAGATTTCTTCATCAAGAAATCCATTCAGAAAAGCCGTTTTGACATCCATTTGCCAAATCTCGTAGTCATGATACGCAGCTATAGAAAGCAAAATCCGAATAGACTTAAGCATTGCTACTGGCGAAAAGGTTTCATCGTAGTCGACGCCAGGTCGCTGCGTGTAAACTTTTGTTACCAGTCGGGCCTTGTAAGTTTCAACCTTACCGTCAAGCCCACGCTTCCTCTTGTAAACCCATTTACAACCGATAGGAACAATTCCTTCGGGAAGCGGAACCAAGTCCCAAACTTGATTATCATGCACTTTGCAATTCACGGAGTCGATGTCCAACATCGATTCTCTATAGGTGAAATGATCAGTCTCTTCAACTAAGAGAACATCTAGACTCTTTTCTTGTATCAAATACAAGCGTTCAGGAGGTCTAGATACTCTTTCTGACCTACAGAGTGTGTTTGTTGAAGGTTCTTCATCTACTTGAACTTCAGGTTCCTCCGTTGGTTCGTTGTTCTCAGGTTGGACTTCATCAAGTTCAACCTGTCTATGATTATCACCTTCTGACAAAAATTCTACTTCTAGAAATTTTACGAAGCGAGCTACGAACAAATTTCGATGCTCGGTATCATAGAACATATATCCCCTCGTATTTAAAGGATATCCGACAAACCTAAACTTTTGCCCTCGAGGTGAAATCTTATCTTGCTGCGTCACCCTGACATAGGCAGGACAACTCCAAACCTTAATGTAACTAAGATTTGGTCTCCTACCAAACCATATCTCATACGGAGTCGTATGAACAGCTTTTGAAGGAATTTTATTCAAAAGATGTGCAGCTATTAAAAGAGAGTAGCCCCATTAATAAAAGGGCAAATCTGTGAAACTCAACATCGATCGGACCATATCCAATAAAGTCCGATTTCTCCTCTCAGATACTCCATTGTGATGTGGAGTACCTGGAGGAGTATATTGAGCGAGAATCCCATTCTCCTTCATATAATCCATGAACTCACCACTCATATATTCACCGCCTCGATCAGATCGAAGGCATTTAATAGATTGACCAGTTTGTTTTTTTTACTTCATTTCGGAACTCTTTGAACTTTTCAAAGGTTTCCGATTTATGTCGCATCAAATACAAATAACCGTACTGTGACAAATCATCGGTAAAGGTAATGAAGTACGAATAACCAATGTGAACAGTCTGACTTAGTGGACCACATACATCAGAATGTATGAGTTCCAGTAAGTTAGTGGCGCGATGTCCAACACCAGAAAATGGGGCTTTGGTCATCTTACCCCGAATACAGGATTCACAAGTTGGATAGGATTCAATGGTAAGATCTGGTATCAAACCATTCCTAACCAATTGGGTAAGGCATTTAACGCCTATGTGACCCAGCCGCATATGCCAAAGTTCAATATTATTAATTACAAGTAAACTATGTTTATTAACTCCAGTATTTAAAATATCTTTTGAAGTTTGCAAGGTATAATGACCATGCTACTTTGGACAAAAAAGGATCTGAATATTACTTTTATCATATAAATATAAATAACAGTTCTTAATATTAATACAAAAGCCTTCTGTATCCAATACAAAAAGTGATATAATATTAGCTACACATCCAGGCAAAAAATGACAGTCATTTAACAAAAGTGTCCCATTCGGCAATGAGATCTCGCATACTCCTACTGCAACTACATCCAGAGAGTCTCCACTCCCGAATCGTAATTGTATCTATCCAGGCTTCAGTCTTCTACTTTCCTTCAGCACCTGCAACGAATTGCAAATGTGAATGGGACAAGCAGAATCTAAAATCTAGTTGGATGTAACGGCTTCACAAGCCAAAAATATATCAATAACTTGAAAAACAAATGTACCTAATGTAGATGCTCTCTCCCTCCTCAGCTGGGCTATGTAGTCAGGACAGTTCCTTTTCCAGTGCCCGACTTTGCTGCAGTGATGGCACTTGTCTTCAGAA
Organism: Zanthoxylum bungeanum; assembly: GCA_019454045.1. Taxonomy (NCBI): domain Eukaryota; kingdom Viridiplantae; phylum Streptophyta; class Magnoliopsida; order Sapindales; family Rutaceae; genus Zanthoxylum; species Zanthoxylum bungeanum. The sequence goes on from SKCR01044629.1 coordinate 46,182, forward strand.
GCCCTCTTGGGCTTTGCTATCTTTGCCTGTGGTTGATGACCAAAACCCTTAATCTTCTTCCCTTTCTTCTTCTTTCCCTTTGATCCAATCTAGGAAGTAGCAGAAAGTGAAGTAGGTCTCGGAGGGTGAGTCGGTACTCCATTCTTGAGGTCCTCTTCCGCCGTGAGTAACATCCTATGTAGCTCTTGGTAGGTGCATACAATCTCATTCATGTTGAAATACATCACAAATTGGCGATAAGAAGCTGAGAGCGAACCAAGAATGACACTCCTATCGAGAATGTCATTCAGAATGAGATTGTGTTGCCTTAGTTGATCGATCAAATCGGTCATCTGAAGAACATGTGGGCTAACAGCTTACCCCTCATCCAATCGCGCATGGAACAGTTCCATTGCGACCTTGTGAACAACTACTTGTTCTTGGTTCTCAAACGATTGTCTTAATCGTGTCATCGTACTATAAGTATCTGGCATGCCATAGTATTGTTTCTTGAGTCCCGAGGAAAGCGAACTTAAGATGTATGATTTAACTTTTAAATCATCATCCTTCCATGATCGGAGTAGCATCCTCTGCCACAGCAAGGGGTAGTGGACCCTCAAGAACATATCCCACCTTCTCTGTGTCGAGGACAATCCTCAAATCCAATTCCGAATCGGCAAAGTTATCAGCGCCTTTTAGTTTGTTCGCATCAAGCATACGCGCAAATTGTTTTGTGGATGTTGCCGCCATCGCAAATCTATCATATAGATCACGAAAAATGGTTAGCAGAAATTTAAGCAGTTTCATATAATATCATAAGCATAAACTAGATCATGGATTTTTAATCTAAAAATGCCCATCCCACTAAATCATGCAATATTGTAATCCCCAAACAGAATACAAATATTTAATAATTAAATTAAATACAAATAGTGAAAAGTGGATCCCGTGAATATATTTCAGCTCACAGCAGAGGCACGGTCTCGCCTACGTATCATTTTTCAATCACTCACTAGTGACTCCTGGGTTTCCGGTCCTGGTCGTTTCTCGTTGTCACTGCTAAGGCAGGTGTAGGCACTGCATTTTTACATTTTAGCCCGATGATGAGCCTCGTACAGAGGCACCACCTTTTAAGTCGCGGAAGTCGCGGGAAACAGACGTCGGAAGGAAATAATCAAGAACTGGAATTTTGACACATTTTGTTCGGGTTTGCTCGTTGAGCCTCTGTTTCAAAATTTATTCTTGCCCCGAACCTTAAACCTACCCCTGTGTCCCACGTCATTACACAAATTTAACAAAACCACTCACAAATACCTCCATCACACGCCCACTTCAACCAAATTTAATAAACAAATCATTTCACCTTTTCCACCACACACACTAACCAAACCAAAACAAAAACCAAACAAAAAACCAATCTCCACCCACGTGAAACCATAACAAAATTCAACAAAACAAACACTAACAAACAAAATCAAACAATTAACAAATCAAACAACACCAACAAATTTCCTTGCCTCCCACGTGAACCCTTCCTCCACAAAATAAAAAATGAAACACAAAAAACAATTCCTTCACACCTCACAAGCCCCACACGTTAAACACAAACATCTGCCACCCACTCAACCCTCATGCAACCGACATAAACAAAGTAATGAGCCCTAATTCACGCCATTCACCAAATTTCCTCCTCGAAATTCAACAACAAAACAATTTCCCTTTTCATTCTTTTCAAACCTCACCGAAAGCTCATTTGTTCCCCCTCAATCTCCTCCATTTTGTCCCCTTGGATCACGCCTGAAACAACCCCACTCAGCCCCCTGAAGCAGCACTTCACGCGTATAAGAATCTGCCCTTGTTTCACGATTCATAGCTACCCTTCACGCCTAGCACACAACATTGACACTTGCACGACACACACTCACTAACTCCACTCACGACACTTCAACAAGCACATAAATGATGAGACCCTAGCTAGCTCTCCCTCTCGGCCACTTACGCACTGCAAACCTTCACGCCATTATTCTCATTCACGTTCAACACATACTCACAGCTCCCACTCATGCAACACCTTCACCTGACACCTTTCACTCACGCCACTCTCACAAGCACACAGCCCACGGACAAATGGCACACACTGCCACCTAGCCCTCACTCACTTCACTGCATCACGTACACACTCACTCAATACAGAGGCCAGGCACACATAAAACCCTAAAGACTCACGCCCTCTCTCTCCTCCTCTCTCGGCCATGCAACCCATGTGAACCAGCACCCCTTCTCGCTGCTCATCATCACTCTCAACCCTCGGCAGCCCTCTCACTCTCAAACAAACACAAGCAGCCCCTCTCGGCAGCAGCCCTCACTACACGCTGCCAATAACCCTGATGCCCCGTGAAAACACTGCCCCACTACTCGGCAATACAAACGTCGACCAGCTCACTACCTTCTTGTGTACGCACACCACACAGCCCCTAATTTCTCTCACGTGAAACCCTTCACAGCAAGCATTCACGCACGTCCCTAACACACACGAACCCTGACTGCCCCTTCACTCACAAACTGCACAGACATCTCACACGCATAAATTGCACACCCATCAAACAGAGACCACTCAGCCCCATAAGCATTATCCTCACGCCACTGTACTCAAAGGACACAAAGCAACCCTTCACGTAACAAGCTCCTTTGTGCCCAGCCAAACCCTCATGTAACAGCTGCCCCATACGCACATGAAATAGCCCCTGCTTTCATTCAACAAACGCACAAGCTCACGCCAAACTGCCTCAAACCTCACGACCAAAACAAGAACCCTTCAGCCACAATACCATGCACACGTAAAAGGTCAGCCCCAATGTAGGCACTGCATTTTTACACATAAACCCGATGAGGAGTCTTATTTGGAGACAACTACCTTTTAAGTCACGGAGGTCACGGGAAACGGACGTCGGAAGGGGAAATTCAGAATAAACAAGGTTCACTGTTTTCGTTCGTGCTGCGTTCGTGTTTACGTTCGAACGTCAAACGGATTGCGGGCGTTCGTGTCGCGTCCGAGGAAGCGTTCGAACGGTGTCGGTAAATCTGGTTTTGCTGCTAGCTCCACATCCAGCCCAATTAGCCCCCAAAGCCCATAAAACACATCCCAAATTAAATAATTAAATATTAAATTAAATATTAAACATTAAAATAAAACATTTAAACCATTTACCAATTAAAATAAACAATTACCAACTTAAACTAAAATCATGCCTAAATTAAACAAATCACATACTAAATCAAAATATAATCATACCAAAGTAAAATCAATCATAACCAATTAAAGCCAATCATATATTTGACTTCCTAATCTAATAAGATAATTACCAATCTAAAATATTTGTATTCCTAAACCAACACAAATCAAATATTCAACCTTCCCTATCTAGCCAAGATTTGTCCCCCCTCAATCTTTGACTTCCCTTAACCAAACCAAATCAAATCCCTCTTCAATTAGCCAAATCTCTTTCCTTGTCAAGCCCTAACCCTTATCTATATAAAATTCCCCTAACCAAAGCCATCCGGGGCAGACAACACAAATCACGCCCAAGCCTTGACACACACAACCTAATTCACACCCAAACTCTCTCGAAATCTCTCTAGACTCTCTCTACACACCCAAGACTAAACACAAAAGAGAAAATACTTCACACATACACAAAAGAAAAACAAAGAAAACCACCACAAGCCACCACCCTCCATAGTTGAATCCAAAGCACCAACAGCCACCATAGCCGAATCCATAACACACCGAACTCACCCTTAGCCGAATCCTAAGACACGCTTAAAACAACCTCCTAGATTACCTTAAAACAGCAGCCCAAATCCTTAAAAAACAGTAACATAAAAACTGCATAGATAAACTTAAAAATAATCACATATAATTGCACTAAGAACCCACACAAACTTAGAATAGTTCATTGAAAACGTTAAAACAGGTGGCCCGTGCAGTGAGCAGCATGACCGAGGCCGAATAGGAGCAGAACGGAGTTCGAACCGCAAGCAAAACAGTAAAGACAACGAACGAGAACAGTGAACCAGTGAACCGGGAGAGTTGCGGAGCATCCACCCTTCCGACGATCGTGTATCGTACATCCGAGAGGTGATTTAAAAGGTTAGACCTGAGGGTACCTTTCCATTAGTTTATATTCATTTTTTTATTGAATTCTATTCGCATGAGAGTCGTTTATGGATGCGTGTTGTGGTCTTTGAGTTGATAAACATGCATGAATTAATTATGAGATGTAATATGTTGTGGGTATTGGATGAATGAGGGAAGTGTCAACTCTCGCGGTATATCGGATGGAAACCCGGACATAAATTTCATAGCCGATTCCGAATGGACGGTAATATGATCTGTACGCGAGATACGTTCAATCGAGCATACCTAGTTTGATATGATTGTCTTTATTTTCATATGCATGATTCAACCAAGCGCATGGGCTTAGTAAGTGCGATTTGAGATCCCCTATGGGGAGGGGTTAAAGCCCTTTACTACGATGCTTTGCCGCGCCGGTTGATGTGTGTTCAGTTGGATGCAAGACACGTTCAATCGGACATACTTAGGATAGTATGATTGTCTTTGTGTTTGTATGCATGATGTGATGTGACGCGCATGGGCTTAGTATGTTGGTCTAAAGGTCCTCTCTTTGAGAGATCAAGAGCCCCCAAAAGGCCACCTTTACGGCAATACTTCGCCGCGCCCCTTTATTTTGATGTTTATGCATTTTTGCCCATTTCATGCATCAGGTCCGTGTCCGTTCGAACGCGTGAACGAACGCAACTTGAACGTGCATACATTTTGCCTTATCATGCATCAGGTCTCATTTCCGTTCGAACGCGTTAACAAACGCCATACGAACGTGAGCATTCTGTTTCATTTCCGTTCGAACGCGTTAACAAATGCTATACGAACGCGAGCATTCTGTTTCATTTCCGTTCGAACGCGTTTACGAACGCTACTCGAACGTGAGCATTCTGTTTCATTTCCGTTCGAACGCGTTTACGAACGCTACACGAACGTGCACACACTGAACTGAGTCTGTCTTATCATATTCATGCATAATTGCCTCTTGGTTGATCTTTCTTATGCAAATGTGTTAATGTATTACAATTCGTATGCTTATGTCATAATAACATTTGAGTATTATTTCTTGCGGTATATCGGATGGAAACCCAGACGTAAATTCCGTAGCCGATTCCGAATGGACGGTAGTGCGGTCTGTACTTGGGCTACAATTCCACGTACCGCTTGGAAAAGTGCCCATATGTGTGCTTGTATGGTCAATATGTGTGCTTGTGTTTTCCTGAATGTGATATGTAAATAAAGTTGTATGTTCGCTGCTATCTTGATATATGTTAAGCATGCAATTTTAAATGTGAGATATATGTGAAAATGTGCACATAAGTTTTATTTTGCATATGAGAATTTAGAAGCATGATACTCTTGGAAATAAGTGTTACTTAAGCTTAATTAAATTATTACATGAATCTTTTCATTACAAGTGACATAAGTAAGGGACCATTCCGAACCCAACGGTTTGAGGTCTTCCCTTGCGAGGGGTGAGTGCGGCCTTAAATCTTTGTCCCGGTTCATACCGGGTGGCGACTCCATGTTATGTAATCCTTCCCAACTAGGCCGCGAGCCTAGGAACGGCGTCGCCCAGGTTCTGTTGTCCACAGTCTGGCGACTCCACTGGGGATAGAGAATTGGCCCCGAAATATTGACTTGTGATGTTTGGATTTATGTTTTAATTGACCGTGTCTATAGTGGACAAAGTAAGAGTTTAATCAAAGGCATTTTTAGGCTAGGTAATGGTTTGGTGTCTTCCTTCATTCACTACCTTTCTAGAAGGAAAAGCTGTGAAGGCACCTAGATAGCCATCTACTTGAAGCCTATTGTGATGGACTAATTTGGAGGACTCGTTGTTTATTCCTGACAACAAGCGATAAGAGCCTAAGAGGCTTGGGTATTTAAGTGAGCCTCGCTCCACCTTCCCTCTGGGGGATCTACAACGGGAAATCTATTTGACAGTCCGTCACACACCATAGCTCATTGGCACGTACCTTAGTGTATAAAAAAGGGTGCGCTCACTTGGTTGCTCGAACCCTTGAGTGGGGAGACCTAGTTGTGAGCCATCCTTCGCCGGTGAGAGCCTTTGTCTATACTCTTACTAACCCACCTATAGACCGGGTTGGCTAAAGTAACAATTATTTCCTTGAATATGTGCTTGTGGACCATCCTCATTTGGATGCAGTTGGACTATTGTCAGAAATGCGGGCTTACTGGGCCATTTAAACTGGGGCAAGTTCGCACCTTATGACTATTAGGCCAAAAGCTTCTGAAATGTTGATGGGCCACCTTGTAAAAATTATTATGTCATGTTTGCATCATCTTGCTTGTGTTTGGGAACATCGTTGTTTGGATCCATTTGGACCATTTATCATGGGATATGGGCTCGTTGGGCCATTTAAACTGGGACAAGGACACATCTTATGACGATTGGGCCAAAAGGCTTCTAAATAACAATGGGCCATCTTATGATTGTGTTCGGAATTTTATCATTTGGATTTAGTTGGGCTCTTTGCCATAAGACATGAACTCGTTAGGCCATTTAAACTGGGATGAGTTCACTCCTATGACAATTAGCCCAAAAGCTTCTAAAATGATAACAGGCCGATTTGTGTGAAAATTTTAATTGATTTAGTATGTTATATATGTTACATGCATCTCATGCACCCCATGCATACATACATCATGCTAACCCTTGTGTTCTAAAAGCCATCATAGACTCCCGTTGGGTTAGGGAAAAGGGAAGACTCACCAAAAGACCGATAACAGACATGAGTACATCCGATAATGAGGTATCCCGGATAGATCAGTTGGAAAATGGTTTGGCCAAGATTACCGAACAGTTGCAAGCCTTGACTGTTGCCATGACAAATATGGCTGTGCCCCGTGCTGGGGGAAACTCTGAGAATGTAAGACGTGAGGAGACTCCGAATGGATTGGGGATGACATCCCCGCTTTTGATGATGATATGGCTGATTATGCCACTGGGAGAACATTTGGGTCTCAGGCATAATTGCAGAAACTCCGTGACCAGGTAGAATCTGTTACCCGTAAGATGAAGGGTAAGGATGAAGACTTACTAGACTATGAGGCGATGACCTTTGAGAACAGTTGCCTGCTCAGTTCAGAATGCCCGACATGGCCAAGTTTAATGGGAATGGAGACCCGAGAGTCCATCTGGAGCAATATGTCTCGGTCATGAGTTTAGTGGGCCTATCACAGCGCCAAGTCCAAAAGATGTTTGGAATGTCACTCGAGGGGGCTTCTGTGGTTTGGTATCATAGCCTTGAGAAGAAGGTTAAGGAAGATTGGAGGGAACTAGCTGATGCTTTTCTGAAGCAATATGTTACAGACTTAGAGATTGATTTGTCACTTTGTGATTTGGAGAACACTAAGCAGAAGCCAGAAGAAAGCTTCAAGGAGTATGTAGACCGCTGGAGAAGCCAGCTTCTGAAGATGCAGACTCGGCCCTCTGAGAAGGACCAGATTAAAATGATCATTAAGGGCACCAAGCCCTCGATCTATGGCAAGTTGAGGAGGATGACTTCAATGATTACGGATTTCCGACAGCTAAGGGAAACTGTCATGGACATTGAAGAAGAAGAGGCCGAGAACCGGAAGTTTTATGGCCAGAATAAGAGGAATTTTGGGGGGCATTCTGAGACAAGGCCCACTACTGCCGAGGTCGCCGCCATCAGAAATAGGCGATTTTCCAACCTTGGCAGGCCTCTATCGAAGGTGTTTGAAAAGTTGAAGATGCAAGGACTCCTGAAACCCTTGGAACCTAAACCACTTCCAAACCCTGTACCCCACTACCTTGACTTAAACTTATTCTGTTACTTCCACCAACAACAAGGGTCACGAAACTGACAATTGCCCCCGCCTTAGGCATGAGATCCAAGACCTCATTGACACCCACAAAATACCTGACCCAGAAAGAGAACAACCGAATGCACACAGAAATCCCCTACCCAACTACATGATCAACTCTGGCCTACCCGAAACCCTTGTCCTCCAGGCTCTCAACCACTCAGCTTCATTCATTGGGATAAGGGATGACAATGATGAAGAACCATAGGCTGAGGAAGAAGGCACTGCTGTTTCTCCAAGTTTATCTTGCTTTTTTTAATAAAGACATTGATTTTGTTTGCTTGTTCGGACCTTTTCTCAACAATAATAAAGAAGTTCATTTCGCTTACTTGCCTGAATCTCCACTTCTCAACTTGCAACATGAGTGCATATGACAAAAGTATTCAATCTTGGTATTAAGATGCTCAGAACACGGGGGATCTTCAGAAAAAGCAAGTAGAAAGGATAAGTTAGCCGTTCAGAAATTGGGAAATGAGGACAGTGAGATTGTCAAACTTGGGAAGGAATAAGTACATCGAGCCAGTCAACGAGGATAGAATGAAGTAGTTCTTTTCCTAAGGAAGAGAAGACTAAGCAGTCATCAAGAGAATTGATAGAAAACCTAACCCAACGGGATAGGAAACCCAATCATGCATGCATGCATACACGTAACATATTCGCATCCTTTTTGTGTTTGTTCTGTTTTGAAATAACAGGTTTCAGAGGAGAAAAAGAGAAAGCGTCAAATGCAAGCCAACCAAAAGCAGTAACAGTACAATAGCAGAGTTTTCGGGAATGAATCCCAGGGTCGAGGCCCACATTCAGTATCAGTCTGGGGGGCGAAGCCCATGTCAGTAGCAGTTGGGGCCGAGGCCCACTTCAGCATCAGTTTTGGGGCGAGGCCCATACCAGTATCAGTCTGGGGCAAGGCCCATATCAGTATCAGTCGTGGGGCGAGGCCCATATCAGTATCAGTCTGGGGGCGAGGCCCATAACAGCAGTATCAGTCTTGGGGTGAGGCCCATATCAGCAGTATCAGTCTTGGGGCGAGGCCCATATCAGTATCAGTCTTGGGGCGAGGCCCATATCAATATCAGTTTAGGGCGAAGCCCACATCATTCTGCGGTCGAGGCCCGCATCAGCAGAATTTTGGAATGAATCCAGGGAATGAATCCCAAGGCCGAGGCCAGCATCAGCAGAATTTTGGAATGAATCCGAGGGTCGAGGCCCACATCAGCATCAATCTGGGGGCGAGGCCCATGTCAGTAGCAGTTGGGGCCGAGGCCCACTTCAAACACAGTTTGGGGATGAGTCCCAGGGTCGAGGCCCATATTACATCAGATCAGTTCTGCCGAGAATGGCACTCCGAGAATGGAGATTTAGTCCGGGAATGGGCAGTTCAAGAATGAACAAGTCGGAAATGGCACTCCGAAAGTGGAGCACGGTTCGAAATGGACCATCATCTCATCACTTGCCGAAAATGGCACCCCGAAAATGGAGCACGGTTCGAAATGGACCATCATATCAACACAGTTCGGGAACAAAGCCCAGAGGAAGAAGGCCTCATATTAGTATAGTTTGAGAACAAAGCTCAAGGGGAAGAAAGCCTCATGTCAGTACAGTTCAGGAATGAACAACTTACAGTAAGCTCGGGAGGAATAAAACCTCATCTCAATAGTCCAGGAAGAAAGCCTAATGCATTTTTATTTACCTAGCTCGCTCTGCCACATGGTCTGCCTACTGTGTTGAGTTGATGGTGCTAAGCCCCGTACCTAGGGCGTCGCGGTTGCGTCTCCGTACCTAGAGTGCCGCAGTGAAGATGCTAACCTCGTACCTAGGGTGTCGCAGTGACGTTTCCGTACCTAGAGAGCCACGGATGTCTGAATGCTAACCCCGTACCTAGGGTGTCGTAGTGACGCCTCCGTACCTAGAGAGCACAGATGTCTGAATGATAACCCCGTACCTAGGGTGTTGCAGTGACGCCTCCGTACCTAGAGAGCCACAGATGTCTGAATGCTAACCCCGTACCTAGGGTGTCCCAGTGATGCCTCCGTACCTAGAGAGCCACAGATGTCTGAATACTAACCCCGTACCTAGGGTGTCGCAGTGACGTCTCCGTACCTAGAGAGCCACAGATGTCTGAATGTTAACCCCGTACCTAGGGTGTCGTAGTGAAGCCTCCGTACCTAGAGAGCCACATATGTCTGAATGCTAACCCTGTACCTAGGGTGTCGCAGTGACGCCTCCGTACCTAGAGAGCCACAGATGTCTGAATGCTAACCCCATACCTAGGGTGTCGCAGTGACGCCTCCGTACCTAGAGAGCCACAGATGTCTGAATGCTAACCTCGTATCTAGGGTGTCGCAGTGACGCCTCTGTACCTAGAGAGCCACAGAGTTGATCTGATTGTGTCGTACCTGGCGCGCTAAACCTCATACCCAAGGTGTCACTGAAATGTCTCCATACCCGGAGTGCCGTACCTGGAAAAACTGATCTGATATCTCCATACCCGGAGTGCCGGACCTGGTTGAACTGATCTGATATCTCCATACCCGGAGTGCCAAACCTGGCTGAACTGATCTGATATCTCCATACCCGGAGTGCCGTACCTGGCTGAACTGATCTAATGTCTCCATACCCGCAGTGCCGTACCTGGCTGAACTAATCTGATATCTCCATACCCGGAGTGCTGTACCTGGCTGAACTGATCTGATATCTCCATACTCGAAATGCCATACCTGGCAAGCTAAACCTCATACCCAAGGTGTCGCTGAAATATCTCCATACCCGGAGTGCCGTACCGGGAAAAACTGATCTGATATCACTATACCCAGAGTGCCGTACCTAGCAAGCTAATCTGATGTCTACATACCCGGAGTGCCGTACCTGGCTGAACTGATCTGATATCTCCATACCCGGAGTGCCGTACCTAGCTGAACTGATCTGATATCTCCATACCCGGAGTGCCATACCTGGCTGAACTGATCTGATATCTCCATACCCGGAGTGCCGTACCTGGCTGAACTGATCTGATATCTCCATACCCAGAGTGCCGTACCTGGCTGAACTGATCTGATGTCTCCATACCCGGAGTGCCGTACCTGGCTGAACTGATCTGATGTCTCCATACCCGGAGTGCCGTACCTGGCTAAACTGATCTGATATCTCCATACTCGGAATGCCATACCTGGCTGAACTGATCTCATATCTCCATACCCGGAGCGCCGTACCTGGCTGAACTGATCTGATATCTCCATACCCGGAGTGCCGTACCTGGCTGAACTGATCTGATATCTCCATACCCAGAGCGCCGTACCTGACTGAACTGATCTGATATCTCCATACCCGGAGTGTCGTACCTGGCTGAACTGATTTGATATCTCCATGCTCGGAGTGCCGTACCTGGCTGAACTGATCTGATATCTCCATACCCGGAGTGCCGTACCTGGCTGAACTGATCTGATATCTCCTTACCCGGAGTGCCGTACCTGGCTGAACTGATCTAATGTCTCCATACCCGGCATGACTGATACTGATGTGGGCCTCGCCCCCAGAATGCCATACCCGACAAAGACTGATAATGATGTGGGCCTCGCCCCCAGAGTGTCATACCCGGCAAAGATTGATAATGATATACCCGGCAAAGACTGATAATGATGTGGGCCTCGCCCCCAGAGTGCCATACCCGGCAAAGACTGATAGTGATGTGGGCCTCAACCCGCAGAGTGCCATACCCGGCAAAGACTGATAATGATTTGGGCCTCGCCCCCAGAGTGCCATACCCGGCAAAGACTGATAATGATGTGGGCCTCGCCCCCAGAGTGCCATACCCGGTAAAGATTGATAATGATGTTGGCCTCAACCCGCAGAGTGCCATACCCGGAAAAGACTGATAGTGATGTGGGCCTCAACTCGCAGAGTGCCATACTCGGCAAAGACTGATAATGATGTGGGCCTCGCCCCCAAAGTGCCATACCCGACAAAGACTGATAATGATGTGGGCCTCGCCCCAAGAGTGCCATACCCGGAAAGACTGATAATGATGTGGGCCTCGCCCCCAGAGTGCCATACCTGGGAAAGACTGATAATGATGTGGGTCTCGCCCCCGGAGTGCTATACCCGGCAAAGACTGATAGTGATGTGGGCCTCAACCCGTAGAGTGCCATACCCGGCAAAGACTGATAGAGATGTTGGCCTCAACCCACAGAGTGCCATTCCCGGCAAAGACTGATAATGATGTGGGCCTCTCCCCCAGAGTGCCATACCCGACAAAGACTGATAATGATGTGGGCCTCGCCTCTAGAGTGCCATACGCGGCAGAGACTGATAATGATGTGGGCCTCGCCCCCAGAGTGCCATACCCGGCAAACACTGATAATGATGTGGGCCTCGCCCCCAGAGTGCCATACCCGCCGCGGCAAAGATTGATAATGATGTTGGCCTCAACCCGCAGAGTGCCATACCCGGCAAAGACTGATAGTGATGTGGGCCTCAACCCGCAGAGTGCCATACCCGGCAAAGACTGATAATGATGTGGGCCTCGCCCCCAGAGTGCCATACCCGGCAAAGACTGATAATTATGTGGGCCTCGGCCCAAGAGTGCCATACCCCGGGAAAGACTGATAATGATGTGGGCCTCGCCCTCAGAGTGCCATACCTGGGAAAGACTGATAATGATGTGGGTCTCGCCCCCGGAGTGCCATACCCGGCAAAGACTGATAGTGATGTGGGCCTCAACCCACAGAGTGCCATACCCGGCAAAGACTGATAGAGATGTTGGACTCAACCGCAGAGTGCCATTCCCGGCAAAGACTGATAATGATGTGGGCCTCGCCCCTAGAGTGCCATACCCGGCAAAGACTGATAATGATGTGGGCCTCGCCCCTAGAGTGCCATACCCGCAGAGACTGATAATGATGTGGGCCTCGCCCTCAAATTGCCATAACCCGGCAAGGCTGATAATGATGTGGGCCTCGCCCCCAGATTACCATACTCGGCAAGGATGTTACTGATGATGTGGGCCTCGCCCCCAGATTGCTATACCCAGCAAAGACTGATACTGATAATGATGTGAATGATTCATTTCACAACACATTATATTGCTTTCCTCGAGATAATCCTGATAGCTAAACATATTTTCGTCCTCAACGAATGCTTCGTGTCAAAACCAGAGGACCTTCAAAGTACTTGATACACTCAACTCCGATCGTATGAATGGGTGATTTGAATTAGACTCATAGTGTGTGTGTGTGCTAAGGCTCTTTCGCAGCTTGTTCCTTAAGTAGGCAAACTCGATGATTTTGCTTTGGAGAATCGAACCAGTGGGTCTAACCAACCTGGATGTCTTAATCACATTCTGTGATTACTTCAGCATACTCAACATGATATGGTTTTCGTTTTTTTTCTTTTGTCTCTTTCTTTTCCTTTTGAATTTTCTTTTTTCTTTTCTTTTCTTTTCTTTTTCTTTTCTTTTTCTGACACACCACCTACCCTTTAAGGTAGCATTTCTCCTCATGGTGGTCCTAATACTCGCCCATAGGTAGCTTCACGCTTATCGGTTATAAGTGGTCTATTTTTTTCTTTTATTTTTTTTATTTTTTTATATATATTTTTTTATTTTTTTATATTTTTTTTTCAGAGACTTTTTCTTTATTTCCAACCATATCATATATCATAGCATCAGTAAACCAGGGTGGACTTCCAGGTAAACGGTCATTCACTAATCCATCATCTCTTCAACTAGTCACCTTGCCAACCACTCAGGCTTCTACCGCTGAGATCCCGCAATCAAGTGCTCGTGAGTCTAACTGAGATCAATCCATTCAGAATACCGGACGAGAGCACGTATCGCACTTATCGTTTCTAGGATTTCTCCCTACAACATACAATGTCATCACCGGACATATGTCTAACTATCAAAAGACTTCTCTCACTCATTTTTTTTTCATTCTCTTTTTTTTTTCCTTTTTTTTTTTTGCAATTAAACTAGAGTAAAACTTTCAAATATATCTCATGTCTGTAATACCTGGTTAGCATGAAACATTACCGATTAAGATCTATGTCCAATCTACGCTTCTTGCCACGATCGCTATCTGTCCAGTCCAATTTGGAGAGAATGGGGTCAAGCTTCGGTTCAAAGGCTAGGATTTGGTCAATTAACTCTTCGGCCTTTGTCGCAGTCAGGAAAATATCTTGAACAGATTTGGTGACGAACTCATGTTTTTTGGCTTCCGCGAGAAATACAAACAGAAAATCGAAGAAATGTTCAATGTTAAGTATCCCAATGGGCTTCCGATGAATGTTTAATTGCGCCCATGATGCTACCGTGAATATTTCTTCAAAGGTACCAAGTCCACCTGGTAACGCAATAAACGCATCCACAGTATTGATCATTTCATGGAGTCGTTCAGACATACCTGACACAATGCATTCGTCTCCATTTGTTGGTCCGATTAACTGTTCATCTGCCAAAGGTCTTGGGATGATTCCCAAAACATGACCGCCACCTTCCTGAACGGCTTTTGAAACGATTCCCATCATTCCCAGATTTCCACCGCCATATACTAAGTGCACATTTTTCTCAGCCATGACTCGCCCCAATTCCTTAGCAGCTTCCATGAATTCTGGTTTATTGCCAGTGTTGGATCCACAGAAAACATAAATTCCCTTGAATCGCTGCTGTGAAGTTGCTTCCATTTTCTCTCTCTTACTTGGATGTATATCTGGATGTGTTGAGGAGAGAAATGTTGAGCTGAATTTATAAAACCTGAAAATGGGTGAGTAATAATTGCACTAATATCTTCCACAGAACGATTGTTAGCTAAACCACAAAAGAAGTCGTGAGAGGTCAAAAAGTCTCTGGATCCTGTCTACGAAAATAAAAGAAAACAACAAAAGAAGTCGTGAAAGGTCAAAAAGTCTTGGATCCTGTCTACGAAAATAAAAGAAAATACCAAAAGAAATCATGAAAGGTCAAAAATTATGGACCCTGTCTACGAAAATAAGAGAAAATAACAAAGGAAAAGCAATAATTAAGGCAACGGAATCGTGTACTCAATACGCCACACGCTTGGTATAAATTCATCAGGATGCGTCTCAAGAATTCTTTCTTTACTCAGCCACCACTAATGAATTAGCTCTCATCTTTGTGATTGCCCAAACACCATTCCGTTCTTCTTAAAATGCTCCGTCTGTGCTTTTACCTACAAAAATAACACACAAAATTAAAAATTCTACAACATGTATACACAAAACATGAAAACAGAAATTGCAACAAAGTGCATGGGTTGCCTCCCTGCTAGCGCTGAATTCATCGTCTTTAGCCAGACATGACCAAAATCCATCTGTCAAGGTGGCTTCAATGTCGTCCTCAGTGCTTGTGCCACCTTTTGATCTTTGCCGCTTTCCTTTTTTCTTCTTTAAAACCTGCGAATACAAAACAACAGAATAAAGACGTGTGCATGTAATGTATACGTATAAATGTGTGGAGATACTCCATGTTCTTGATGGGTGAGACCCTTATTGTGCTCCTTGGCGCCATGTGTTTCCTCCTGCTAGTTCTTCCCTTCTGTTTAAAACCTACAAACATATGACAAACACAAGAATTGCAAGTACGTTACGTGTATGCATGCATGGATATGTTTCCTATCCCGTTGGGTTAGGCCTTCCGCCAATTCCCTTGGTGACTGCTCGGTCTTCTCTTCCTCAGGCAAAATACAGCTTCAATCTGTCAACATTGATCGGCTCGGTGAACTCGTTCCCTTCCAAGTCTGACAATTTCACTGCTCCGTTTCCCTATTTCTGAATGGCTATACTGTCTTTTCTGCTTGCTTCTTCCGAGGATTCCCGATGGTCTTTCCATTTTGATTGTAAAACTTTCTGTTATCGGCTATACCGGGTACGATCAAACTGGCCACAACATTAGTCAGAACTTGCAACATCTCAATAATTTCGGTTACTTTAATCTCCAATTGATCCAGGCGGGATCTCTCGTTTGCTAACTTGCTCATGTTGGCTGACGGTCTCTTGACGAGCCTCTCTGCTTTCCTAACCCAACGGGAATCTATGATGGCTTTTAAGAGACAAAAGGGTTAACATGATGCGCGTATGCATGAAATGGGTGAGATGCGTGTGATACGGAAAATACATATATAAGTTGGCCTATCATCATTTTAAAGCATTCAATCACATCATTGCGCGGTGAAAACTTGTCCCAATTGAAAAGGCCCAACAAGTTTATACTTTTGCGATAACATGGCTAAACGACTTCAAATAATAAGAGGCCTAAACAAAAAATGGCCCATCGATATTTTAGAAGCTTTTGGCCCAATTGTCAAAGGACATGAACTTGTCCCAGTTAAAATGGCCCAACAAGTTCACATCTATTGACAAAAAGATCCAACTGAATCCAAATAACGATAGCCCTAAACATAAGCAAAAATAAATAATATCTAAGGGTCATACAACTAAGGTTCACATGTAGGTTTCAGGAGTGTAAACAAAGGCTCTCGCTGACGAAGGATTGTTCACGACTAGGACTCCTCACTCAAGGGTTCAAACGACCAAGTGAACGCACATTTTTTATACCTTACGGTACGTGCCAACAAGTTATGGTATGTGACTAACTGTCAAATGAATTTCTTATTGTAGATTCCCCAGAGGGAGGGTGGAGCGAACTCTCTTAAATACCCAAGCCTCTTAGGCTCTTATCGCCTTGGTGACAGGAATAAACAACAAGTCCTCCAAATTAGTCTATCACAATGAGCAACGGGTGAATGATTATCTAGGTGCCTTCACATCTTTTCCTTATAGAAAGGTAGTGAGTGAAGGAAGACACCAAACCATCACCTAACCAAAAAAAATGCCTTTGATTAAACTCTCTAAACCCACAATAGACATGGTTAATTAAAGTACAAATCACAAACATTACAAGACATTATTTCGGGGCCGATTCTCTATCCCCAGTGCATTCGCCAGACTGTAGGACACATAACTTGGGCGACGCATGCTGTTCTAGACTCAGAGCCTAGTTGGGAGTACGGAGTAGCCCACGGGGGACTAAACCGGAGAAAAAAAAGGAGTCGCCACCCGGTGTGAACTGGGAAATGATTTAAGGCCGCACTCTCCCCTCGCAAGGAAAGACCTCAAACTGTTGGGTTCGGAATGGTCTCTTACTTATGTCGTTTGTAATGAATGGATTTGTGCAATATTAACCAAGTTTACTCAACATACATATGGGTCAAAATAGTCTAAATTCTTATAAAGCCTAAATCTAGGTTTGCATGCTTCAAAGATAAGCCAGGAAAGCGAAACATAACTCATGAATATTTAAATTAATACATGCAGAACAAACATATGGCCAAGGAATTTGGCCGTTCTCAATGTTGGACCTCGCATACTCGGTTGAACGTATTCCACATCAACCGAGCACGTCGTGTCCGGGACAACAAAATAAAATATAATAAAGGGTGCCCTCAGGTCTTACCTTTTAAGTCACTTTTTGGGAGTGCGTTTCACGGTGTTGGAAGGGTTATCGTTCCACTGTTTTCACTGGTCCACTATTTCCGCTATTTTCACTGGTCCACTGTTTCTGCTGTTTTCACTGGTCCACTATTTCCACTGTTTTCTCGGGTTCGCTATTTTCTCTGTTTTGTTTGTTTTCACTCACAGTTTCCGCCCACTGTTTTCTCTGATTCACTCGCGGTTTCCGCTCGCTGTTTTCTCTCCATTCTTCCTCTGTTTTCTTCGCTGTTCGGGGACGGTTTTGGTGGACAGTTTTCAGTCAGTTTCGGTTACTTTTATCACTATTTCTTGGTGCAATTTTTCCGCCGTTTTAGGTGCAATTTCGGTGGCTTGGAGGTGCAGTTTAGGGATGGTTTGTTGCCTTTGTTGTCGGTCAAAAGAGGCAGTTTGTGCGTGGCTTTGAAGGGGGTGTGTTGGCTGTTTTGAAGTGAGTGAGGGCTGTTCGGCAACGTGAGGGGTTGAAATGGAGGGGACTGTATGTTGTGAAACTGTGTTTTACGTGGGGTTGTTTGCGCGTGTGTTTGGATGTGTGTCATTTCATGAAGAATGGGGGCAGCGTTGAGGGCTTATACGTGAGTTGGGGCTGACCTTTTACGTGTGCATGGTAAAACAAGAAAGAACCTTCAGCCACAATACCATGCACACGTAAATGGTCAGCCCCACTCACGTATAAGCCCTCAATGCTACCCCCATTCTTCATGCAATGACACAGACAGCAACACACACATGCAAACAACCCCACGTAAAACACAGTTTCACAGCATACAGTCCCCTCCATTTCAACCCTTCACGTTGCCGAGCAGCCCTCACTCACGTCATAGCAGCCAACACACCCTCTTCAAAGCCACGCACAAACTGCCACTTTTGACCGACAACAAAGGCAACAAACCATCCCTAAACTGCACCTCCAAGTCACCAAAATTTCACCCGAAACGGCGGCAAAATTTCACCAAGAAACAGTGATAAAAGTAACCAAAACTGACTGAAAACAGTCCACCAAAACCGTCCCCGAACAGCGAAGAAAACAAAGGAAAAATGGAGAGAAAACAGCGAGCGGAAACCGCGAGTGAATCAGAGAAAACAGCGGGTGGAAACCGCGAGTGAAAATAGACAAAACAGAGAAAACAACGAACCTGAGAAAATAGCAGAAATAGTGGAACAATGAAAACAGCGGAAATAGTGGACCAGTGAAAACACGGAAACAGTGGACCAGTGAAAACAACGGAACGATAACCCTTCCGACACCATGAAACGCACTCCCGAAAAGCGACTTAAAAGGTAAGATCTGAGGGCACCGTTTATTATATTTTATTTTGTTGTCCTGGACACGACGTGCTCGGTTGACGTGGAATACGTTCAACCGAGTATGCGAGGTCCAACATTGAGAACGGCCAAATTCCTTGGCTATATGATTGTTCCGCATGTATTATTTTAAATATTCATGAGTTATGTTTACCGCTTTCCTGGATTATCTTTGAAGCATGCAAACCTAGATTTAGGCTTTATAAGAATTTAGACTATTTTGACCAATATGTATGTTGAGTAAACTTGGTTAATATTGCACAAATCCATTCATTACAAACGACATAAGTAAGAGACCATTCCGAACCCAACGGTTTGAGGTCTTCCCTTGCGAGGGGAAAGTGCGGCCTTAAATCATTTCCCGGTTCACACCGGGTGGCGACTCCTTTTTTTTCTCCGGTTTAGTCCCCTTGTGGGCTAGTCCGTACTCCCAACTAGGCTCTGAGTCTAGAACAACATGCGTCGCCCAAGTTCTGTGTCATACAACAGGCCTACAAGGTGACGTACCAAGGTTAAACTCGTCAATGATAAACTCAAGTTACTTGCGTAACCCTGACTGCTAGGGCACGTTCAGGATTCCGCTTTCGCTTGAATTTATCTAGTATCTGATATACATCCGGTATAAATAAATCTCTACTGGCTACACCCTCACAGCAGAGGCACGGTCTCGGATGTAGTCACAGAGAAATATTTATAAACCGTATTGACAAGACGGACACATAACATGCATCAAATACATTATTACATTTAAACCTTATTAATTAAGGATTTTCCGCTAAGTGTCATACACCCTAAATCTAATCAAATTAGATTATAACATGCATGTATAAATTTAAGAAAACATGATTAAACACTGAATTAAAGGGCTAATGATATTAGAGGGCCTAGAATCAGACATGCTCTGATACCATTTTGTAGGGGTTTTATTACGGAAATCCGGTAACGCAGCGGAAACAGTGGAAAATCAAATTTTCCGATTTCAAAAATTTTTCTCGGATTAATACAATAAACTTATTTATTTTATTATCCAATAATCAAATTATGAAATAAAACACTATAAATCAAATTTATGTGAATTCACCCAATTACCCCTAAACAAGCATTTTGTGTATTTTAATTCGAAATTGTTCAAAACGATTTTGGATGATTCTAAATCATTACATATATGAATTTAACATGTCATACATATTGAAATTCAAATTGCAAAATAAATTTCCCAAAATCTTAGTATTGGCCGAGAGCTTCCAAAAAGGGGGTAATGTGCATTTTGCATTTCCATGGTTCAAAACACATCAAGGCAAAATCCAATCAACCCAATATTTTACATGCATCATATACACACCTAAATACACCATATAAATGAAAAGCACCAAATTTGGAAATGGTCTTAAACCCTAATTTTTCAATTTCTTCAAATTGTACAAATTAGACCAAATTGGTTAAATCCAATACTTCAATCATGTTTCTTCCATCCAAATCAAGTCACAACACAATGAAATAACTATAGATCAAATCTAGGTGATTTAAAAGTGTTTCAAAAACTCTAGATTAGCAACAAGGTTCTAAAACCATCAAAAGAATGTTAGTTAACAACTTATAAGCATTCTATCAATTTTATACATGCTCAACCTCATTATCAAACTTTCATCCATCAAAAATTCAAATAAAAAAGAATAGAAAAACATGAGAATATCACAAGATGTAGCCTAGAACATAAGGAACCTTTTCCTTTCTAATAGTAGGTTGAAGAAACTTACTAAAAACTAAGCTTTCTTTGATTTTTTTCTTTGTCTTTCTTCTTCTTCCTCAAGCTTCCTTTGATTTTCTTTTAATGGAGTTTGTAATGATATTTTGTTAATGAAAAATATCCAACCCTTGGCAATATTTACCTTGGCCGAATTATTTTATCAAAATAAAGCAAAAATGATAATTTTTCATTTTAAAACATTTAATGCCAACTTGGCCACTTGCTTTTGAAATCATTAACTCTTTTATGAATTTCATAAAGTCAAGTTAAATATCTACAAGTCATCTCACATTTATCCATTATCATATCAAAAATATATATACTTTAATTAATTAAATCATTTAACAAATAAAAATAAATAATAATTAATTAATTAATTACAAATATATTAAATATTTGTATTATATTTACATTAATATTAAATACATATATTAATATGATATAAGTCAAATATCTCAATTTGACAATTAATTAATGTGTATTTGAATTAATATAATATTAAAAGCAAATACACAAAAATTAAGGAAATGATTATCGGGTCCCTTCACATGTATTTTTCGTTTAACTTTTAAACGACTTTATAAATAATCAATATTATTCATAATTGTTTCCCTAGTACTCTACGAGTATATTTCATTAGTGAGACTATCTAGATTCAGACATATCCGTCACGAAATCAAATTTCGTGTCCATAATTTATCCACCCGTAAATTATGACGATCACGGATAAACTCGCTCAATCATACAGGTCGAGGTCATGGTAAATGTATAATTCCTCTGTCACAGGTATCCAGATAAATCCCAGAGATATAGATGTAAACGTAAAATCTCTATAGGGATTATCCAGTCGACTTTTCTATTAGCAATCTCAAAAAGAACATTTAGAACTAACTTCTAAATTGTACCACGGGCCCATGGTTTTTATCTGATTGCTAATCATATGGACTACCTATGCTCTGATACACAGAACTGACAGATCCTATCTCGATAGACATAGGACACCCTGAGGATCTATCTACACCCAACGAACAGACGGAGGTCTGATCTTAATAGATCGGTGACGTGACTGCCATCTAAGTGTAGAAGATGTCTCATGCGCCGACAATGGTATCTCAAGTCGAAGAATCACAAGTGCTACTCAACCCGATATGATTCTTATTGACGTTGGTGTACCAACCATTAAGAATCTTTGGGTGAGTCGTTCAGTGTTTATCCGCTATAAACACCTACATGTCTATACTAGTTTCCAAGACTTATGATTCATTGAGAAACCATTGGAATCATATATTCCAGTATACGACATGTACCGGTCTCAACGGGTTTACTACACTGACAAAGTAGTGTAAACCTTGACCAGGAACTGTCTGAGAATGACAACGTCATGATACAACTCAATGTCAGTTGTGACGCTTTTGCAACTGCACCATGACTAGTCATTATAAGGTCATTACGTCTTTACCATATTAAAAGATACATTATATTATAGAAACTGCATATATTATTCAAAATAATAATGTTTTACAGAAGTATTCATAAAGAAATACAACCGGGAATTGGCACTAAGAGCACCAACCCCAACACTTGTATGCCTGATTGAACACAATTCACATTCAATCGAGTGTACTTCATCCGGCGCAGTAAAACACCGTGGTAAAGTTAGCCTTTTGGCTTTTCCCTCAAATGGAGGACCTTTAATCCGACGTGATTAGCCCATGCGCACTAGATCAACAATACATAAACGGAGAAATACGTTGAGTATAAATAGTGGAACAATAAACACGAAAATAAATACCAAAATGAAACACGTGCTTGAAAGTTCCTCAAGCGGTACGTGAAGTTGTATCCCAAGTACAGACCGCACTACCGTCCATTCAGATTCGGCTACAGAATTTACATCTAGGTTTCCATCCGATATACCGCAAGAGATAGCACCGACCATCTAACATAACGCAATTATTAACCCAATACAAATGAAACCATCCGTAAAACACAACGATGCATGCCAATGATTGACAAAGAATAACTGAAAAAATAAATAATAAAAAAGGGGGGCCCTCAGGTCTTACCTTTTAAGATGCTCCTCGGAAGTGCGTTACGTCATCACCGGAAGGGTTAATGCTCCGTTATTTTTCTGGTTTGCCGCTGTTTTGGACTGCCATTTCCGCTGTTTTCTTCGCTATTTTTCTACTATTTTTTCCTTGCTGTTTTGTTTATTGTTTGCTCGATGTTTGGTTGGTTTTGTGGACTGTTTTAGGGTCGGTTTTGGACTGTTTTAGGGTCGGTTTTATGGACTGATTCATGGGCTGTTTTTGTGTGCTTCGGTCACGGTTTCAGGGTTATTTATTGTTGTTTTATTCGTGTGTTTGTTGGTCGGTCGATAGAGGGATGAATGGCTATTAGTTTTACTGTGAGAGGAGGGCTGGTGTCTTTGATCTATTGTTGGTTAGTGGGGGTAGCTTTTGTTACTTTGTGCGTGTTTTGGGTTTGAGAGAGATAGGGGTCTGAGTGGTATCAACGTGGTGTGTGTGCAAGGTCTGTGTGTTTTTGTAAGGGATGTGTGTCTGTGTTTATGAGTGGCTTGTAGTGACGTGAGTTTAGGGTTTGTTTGCCGTGGATGAGAGAGAGATGGCTATTAGGTTTTTTTTAATGGTCAGGCTGAGAGGTTAGAGAGCTGTTAACGTGTTTGTTACTTGTGTATGGTGCCGTGAATCAGCAAAAGAGGAGGATGATCTAGGGTTTATATTTTTTGTTCTCTGTTTTAGAGAGATGAGAGGCGTGAGTGAGAGTGAAAAAGGAAGACCCCCATGGTTTTCTTGTTTGTGTTGCCGTGAGAGTTGTCCATGGGGGTTTAGGGTTTGGATTTGTGTTATATTTTATAGTGGTGCATTAGGGTTAGGGTTATGCATGTGATTTTAAAATAAAGAAACAAGATCATGTATTAAAAGGGATATATTTAATTAAATCATTTAGGAAAGAATTTGTGTATTTTTGGTGGGGAATATCTTTAATTTGGTGAATGATTTATTTAAATTAGGAAGGGATTTTTTTAATTTAGGAATGTGATTTATTTTGATTTTAATTGGATTTGATTTAATTTAATTGGATTTAATTTAATTTGTGACATATGTTTTAAATGTTTTAATCATTTTTGGATTGGGCTTGGGCGAAATGGGCTTTGGATGGGTGCATGGGTTTTGGGCCGAGGCTTAATATTTTAAAACAGAGATTAATCGGGCGAACCCGAGGCCAATTAGCGAGTTAAATTTATTGATGTATTTATTTTAAAATTTTTTACTTCCGACGTCCGTTTCCCGCGACTTCCATACATTATCGGGTAGTGCCTCCATACGAGGCTCATCATTGGGCTTTCATGCAAAAATGCAGTGTCTACAGTCGCCCCCACTTTGATGGGCTTGTGCAGTGTGTGACAGTGACAATCCTATCAAAGTCATGCATGTATTTTTTACTTACCTGCCTCGCCAGCTGTTGTTGAACTTACCGGTTGTTCTGAGATGCTTTAAACTGAGTTGATCTTGTGGTGAGGTGCTTCGACCCCTGGGCTTTGTTCCCGAACCACCGAGTGAACTGCTTTTAATTTCAGGGCTTTGTTCCCAAACTGAATTAAATGGATGGCGAGGTGCTTTGACCTATGTGCTTTGTTCCCGAACCATATCTGGGCTTTGTTCCCGGACTGTGTTGACTGTGGGCTTTGTTCACGAGCTGCTGAATGTGGGCTTTGTTCCCGAACTGTGTAGAGAGTGGGCTTTGTTCCCGAACTGTGTTAAGAATGGGCTTTGTTCCCGAACTGTGTAGATTGTGGGCTTTGTTCCCTGGTTGTACTGCATGTGGGCTTTGTTCCCGAACCGTGTAGAGAGTGGGCTTTGTTCTCGATCTGTATTGATTGTGGGCTTTATTCCATAGGCTTTGTTCCCGAACTGTGTTGAGTGTGGGCTTTATTGCCGAACTGTGTTGAGAGTGGGCTTTGTTCCCGAATTGAATTGATTGGGGCTTTATTCCTTGGGCTTTGTTCCCGAACTATGTTGACTATGGGCTTTGTTCCCGAGTTGTACTGAATGTGGGCTTTATTCCCTGGGCTTTGTTCCCGAACTGTGTTGATTGTGGGCTTTGTTCCCAAATTGTGTTGACTGTGGGCTTTGTTCCCGAGCTATACTGAATATGGGCTTTGTTCATGGGCTTTATTCCTGAACTGGATTGAATTGAATTGCTTGTGGGCTTTATTCCCGAACTGTGTGTCTTGGCTGCTTTTCTTCAAAACCTGTGAACAAAAACAAGACAAAGATTGTTTGCATGTGACGTGTATGCATGTATGCATAGATGTATTTCCTATTCCGATGGGTTAGGCCTTGTTGGTGCCTTTTGGTGCCATTTTCCTACAAATGTCTTTGGTCGCCCCCTGGGTATGCTTACAATTTCCTTTTGCCAGTTCTCTTCTTGTGATTGGTTGGTTGTCTTCTGTCTTAATGCTCATGATCTCTTTGTGTCCCTTATTCGTGAGGTGGTAGATTGTTCGCCCCCAGGCTTAGATTTTTTGTTCTTCGCTTCTTTCATTAGGCCAAAGTATATCATGTGATGTGACGTTCCATACCAACATACTATACTGCCTCTTATGAAATAGTCCCAATAGTTATACATGTTGTTGCCTTTAAAGGATGCCCAGTGTCGAAACCAGAGAACCTTCAAAGTACTCGATGCAACTCAAAGTCGAGCTTTTGAATAAATGATCTGAACCAGACTCAAAGTGTGTGTGTGCCCAGGTTCTTTTACAGCTTGATCCTTAGGGTAGCCAACTCAATGATTTTGTTTCAAAGAATGGGATCGATGGGTCAAACCAACCTAGATGTCTTGATCATGCTCTGCAAATACTTCTCCATACTCAATATGATATGGTTTTCTTTTTCTTTTTTATTTCCTTTTTTTGTCAACACACCTACCCTTTGAGGTAGCGTTTCTCCTCATGGTGGTCCTAATACTCGCCCATGGGTAGCTTCACGCTTATCGGTTATATGTGGTTTATATTTTCTTCTTTATAGACTTTTCTTTGGTTTCCAACCATACCACATATCGTAACACAAGTAAGTCAGGATGGACATCTAAGCGAACGGTCATTCATCGATCCATAATCTCTTCAACTAGTCACCTTGCCGACTACTCAGGCTTTCACTGCTAAGATCCTATAATTAAGTGCTCGCGAGTCTAGTCAAGATCAACTACTCAAAATATCGGATGAGAGTACCTTTCGCACTTATCGTTTCTAAGGTTTCACCCTAAAGCAAACAATTTCATCATCAGACTAATGCTTAACTATTGAGGAGAAAACTCGAACAATTAGGGAAAATCCATGTCTTTATTATTAAAAGAAAAATGCAGGATTGTAATCAAATAAACCAAGGAAAACATCTTCATCGTCTGCATCATTGTTTTCTTCCTCAACCTATGGTTCTTCAGAGCTGCCATCCTCTATCCCCATACAAAAAGCTTGATGGTCAAGAGTTTGGAGGACAAATATTTCGGGTAGGCCGGAGTTGATCATGTAGGTGGGTGGTGGAACAGAGTGATAGTTAGGTAGGGGGTTTCTGTGTGTGTTGGGTTGTTCTTTTTCTGGGTCAGGTATTTTATTGCCGTCAATGAGGTTTTGGATCTCATGCCTAAGGCGGGCGTAATTGTCGGTGTCATGGTCATTTTCTTGATGGAAGTAACAGTACAGGTTTAGGTTAAGGTGATGTGGCACAGGGTTTGGAAATGGTCTAGGTTCTAAAGGTTTTAGGAGTCCTTGCATTTTCAGCTTTTCAAACACCTTCGACAAAGGTTTACCAAGTTTGGAGAATCGTCTATTTTTGATGGCAGCGACCTCAGCAGTAGTGGGCTTGGTCTCAAAAGGCCCCCAATAGTCCTTCTATTCTGGCCATAGAACTTCTTATTTTCAGCTTCTTCCTCCTCAATGTCCATAACAGTCTCCCTCAACTGTCGAAAGTCACTAATCATAGAGGTCATCCTCCTCAGCTTGTCGTAAATAGAAGGTTTAATACCCTTGATGATCATCTTGATCTGGTCCTTCTCCGAGGGCCAAGTCTGCATCTTCAGAAGCTGGCTTCTCCAACGATCCACATAATTATTGAAGCTCTCATCCAGCTTCTGTTTTGTATTCTCCAAGTCGCGAAGCGACAAGTCGATCTCCAAATCCGTGACATACCATTTCAGAAAGGCTTCTGCTAATGCCCTCCAATCATCCTTGACATTTCTCTCCAGTCCAGGATACCATACCACGGGTGCCCCTTCTAGTGACATCCCAAACATCTTTTGAACCTGATGTTTTGACAGACCCACTGAACTCATCACAGAAACATACTGTCGGAGATGGACCCTCGGATCCCCGTTCCCATCGAACTTGGCTATGTCGGGCATCTTGAACTGAGAGGGCAGCTGCTCCTCAAAAGTCATCGCATCGTAATCTAACAAATCTTCATGTTTACCCTTCATTTTACAGGTAAATGACTCTACCTGATCCCTGAGTTTCTGTAACTCGGCCTGAGACCCGGCTACCCTTCTCGCGGCATACTCAGCCATGTCATCATACAAAATATGGATCTCATCACTCATCCTGTTCAGAGGCTCCTCACGCCTAAAGTTCTCATTGCTTTCCCTTCCCCCTGCGCAGGGCAATGCCATATTGGCCACAGCAGCGGTCAAAGCTTGCAATTGCTCGGTAACCTTAGTGAGATTAGTCTCTAGCTGATCCATGCGAGAACCCTAGTTATCTGACTCACTCATGTTCGCTAATGGTATTTTGATGAGTCTTCCCTCTTCTCTAACCCAACAGAAATCTATGATGGCTTTTAACTACGAGTCAGCATGGTACATGTATGCGTGCGATGCATGAAATATATAAAATGCGTGTGGTAATCAAAC